>VBVR01006442.1:0-10275 GCA_011638315.1 Tetramorium parvispinum | reverse complement strand
ATTTATCATTACGTTAATTTTCTTTTAATAAATTATTGTCAAATATTAGTTTTATTATTTTAAAGTTTTTAATTTGTATATGACTGTGCTGCACATCGATTAAAATTTCCTCTTTTTTGTAAAAAAATTTCCCCTTTTTTTATCATAATTTTCCCCTTTTCCTCCTATAATAATAAAAATAGGGAGTACGATCCCTGTTATTTCACCAACGGTTGCAAGTTATCAACTTACGTGAATAATTAATTCTTTGGACCAACAATCTATAAACGATGAGCGGGGAATTGAAGCGAATAATGAAATAACTTGTACTGAATGATACTTATTGAAGTTGAAATTGATGTATAATTAGAAACGAGAGTTACATATTGTTTCATTGAGATGTTTCTATATGTATAGAAATTGTTTCTTCAAAAATGTACAATAGATTTTATTACAATAAAAATTATTTACTTTTAAATTATCGTAATTTGGATAGAAATATGATGTAAATAAAGCCTATTACAATTACATTCACTGCACACCGTTTGAATATTGCACTTTGTGCGTACTAAAATGGTATCAGATTCACTATTTCGCCTCGTGGTTTGCCTCAGAGCATGGACTTCTACGTAATGCATAATGCGTAAGAAATAAACCAATCGGAGTCTTTCAAGATCGCCATTAGTGGCAAATGTGTTCGGACGTGTTTCGTCGCGAAGGGAAATTTTTGAATGTTGCTGATGCAACCAACCGAATTTGTTTACCTATATATCGATTTTGGCATACACTATTCAATTTTGCATATTATAATTAGAAGAATCAGAGTTTTTCAATTCCCTCTCCAGAGTGGAAGTCACAACAGTTTTTACTCACAAATTCGACTTTTTTCAACACTTTTAATCGATTAAAAAAAAATAAGCCTAGATTACATGTTAAAACGTAAATAAGTTTTTAAACAAATAATGATAAATTGATAATATTCAATTAGCATAAATTTTTCTTCGCTTATTTCAAAGTTACAAATTTTTTTATCTGGGATACTATCAAACCACCACGATGAAATATATATTAACGAAGGGTTAAAAAAACATTGTCAACATATAAATTCATTTATACCAGTAAAAACAATAAGGGCCAATTCCACAATTTACTTTAACCGGAGTTTAAAGTCCGGTTAAAGTAAAAAATCTACACTGGTAGAAATGGACAATAGACACAAAGGTGGCTGAAACGAACGGACCCGCCGGTGGACGAAATCTCGCGCATGCCAGCCGCTCTCTCGTGCGCGCCAGCTCGAAGGCGGAGCATAGAGTGCGACACCGTGTCGCGCGGCGTGTTGTCGCGTGTTGCCACATCACCACCGAGCCCAAGCGAATTTCGAAGCGTGTCCCCCGCGGTGTGATAGATCGCGCTCGCGCCGATCGCCAGCCACCTCGCTAGTCCGCGCGATATACGTGGAAAGGAAGGCCCGGTCTCTGCTCCGCGTTCGCCAGCCAACATGACGGCCCGTCACTCCTGAGTACGCAGCCCGCCTCGCGCGCGAGAGAGACTCTCCTCTTCTCTCCACAAACACACACTCCTCCCCCCCCGCTCGCCCCGCGTCGCGCCACGAGGAGCGATAAATCGCGGAGTCACGAGCGCAGCTGCTACCGAACGCCACGAAGCCGAGAGCGCACGTGCGGATCGCTGGAACGAGCGCACCGACGTCGATCGCATTTACCGATTTTCCCGTTCGGAGGCCACCGCGCGACATCATGAGCGCACCCCAGGCACCAGTGAAACTGCGTAATGGGGTGGTGAAGCAGGTGAGGATCACCGGCCTCTCTCTCTATCTCTCTCTCTCTCTCTCTCTCTTTCCCTCTTTCGAGTGCGACGCACTCGTGGCCCTCGCTACTGCGCCGCGTCGACACGGTATTTGATCCCTTGCCCAGCTGGCAGGGACCATGCCGTCGAACATATGGTTGCAATCCGGAGCATCCTACTACAGCAGCTTATCACCTGTTTTTTCTTAGCATCTCTTAGATATTCGTTAAGTTGATGAAAATGTTTTTATTGTATTTCTCTTACTTTTTAATTTGTCCCATGTTGAGGTGTTTGTTACGATTCATTGGGATTTCAGAAAGTTCTGTGAAAAATATTAGCAATTGCATAATTGGTACTTTAATCTGAGAGATGATATAATGTTAGATATTTTGGGATACTTTGAGTTTTCTTACACTGTGAAATTTTTATCCCGTAGGTGACGTCGGGAGACACCGTTGTCATCCGTGGACAACCCATGGGCGGTCCTCCGCCTGAAATAACGATCACTCTGTGCAACATTACTGCTCCAAAGTTGGAACGTTGGAAAGGAAATGACAGGTATATAAAATTGTATATTCATGCTTTAGTGCAAAACTTAACTTATAAAGTTTCTTCCTTAACCCTTTCGCTACGGCAGTCCAGTTCGCCGAAGTACCGTCACTGAACGGAAACTCGCACCAGAGTCACGTGGATGCCGCATATATGCGGCGCTCGAAGTGAAAGGGTTAATTACTTTCTAATTTTTGAAGTGAGAACAGATTTATCAAAGTTTTTAAACAATTTACTTAAAAAGTTGAGTAATAACTTACACATTCGTAGCATGGATGAGAGCAAAGATGAGCCGTATGCTTGGGAAGCGAGGGAGTTCTTACGCCGGAAGTTGATTGGTCAAGATGTCACCTTTGCTACTGAAAAGTCTGTCAACACGGCCAGAACGTACGGAACCGTCTGGTTAGGAAAAGGTACTTGTCGTTCTGCTTTGAACTTGAAAACTGTATTTCCGCATCTAATTGCGATTATCGTGCAGACAGAAATGGCGAGAACGTGATCGAGACTTTGGTGTCTGAGGGTCTGGTGACCGTTAAGAAGGACAATCGCAATCCTACGGTCGAGCAACAACGATTGATCGAACTGGAGAACATCGCAAAGGTCGCGAAGAAAGGAAAATGGTCAGATTCGCCGGCCTCCGAGCACACACGGGATGTCAAATGGACTGTCGATGATCCCCGAAAATTGGTCGAGAAATTCGGCAAGAAACCGATCAAGGCGGTAATTGAGTTCGTCTTTGACGGCTCCACCGTGAAGGCTTTCCTCTTGCCTGATTTCTACAACATAACGCTGATGATCTCGGGCGTTCGCTGTCCTGGCTGGCCGAATGGACGTCGCGAGAATTCCGTCGGCGATCCTTATGCGGACGAAGCTAGATATTTCGTGGAATCGCGGCTCTTACATAGGGACGTCGAAATTGTGTTGGAGTCGGTCAATAATAATAACTTCATTGGCAGCATTATTCATCCTAAAGGTAAGTTCGGGATGCGTTAAACATTTGGCGATCGAGCCTCTGTATACTAAATTAAGCGTAATAAACATTTGAAATAATTGAATTTAATTATGTTCAATGTTTTTTCGTTTGCATTAGGAAACATTGCCGAAATTCTGCTGAGCGAGGGTTTTGCAAAATGCCAGGATTGGTCAATCAGCAACAGTAGATCTGGCGCGGAAAAGCTATACCTCGCCGAGAAAGCGGCGAAGGAGGCGCGTTTGCGCCTGTGGAAAGACTATAAACCGTCCGGACCGCAGATCGAGTTTACTGGCACCGTTGTGGAAATTGTTAACGCGGACGCGCTCATAATCCGAACGCAGAACGGAGAGAACAAGAAAGTATTTCTGAGCAGTATTCGACCGCCTACCCGTGAGAAGAAGAACATTGAGGATAGCAACAATACTGCTCGACCGAAAGATTTCAGACCGCTCTACGACATACCGTGGATGCTGGAGGCGCGAGAATTTTTGCGCGAGAAATTTATCAGAAAAAACGTAAAAGTGGTGGTCGATTATACGCAACCGGCTAGGGATAATTTCCCGGAGAAGCTATGCTGTACCGTAACTTGCGGCAAAACGTAAGTATAAATCGTAAAATTTATTTGCTTTATAATAATTACACCAAGAATTATCAATAATAATTGATTATTTCTATCATGCCAACAGAAACATCGCAGAGGCACTGGTTGGCCGAGGTCTCGCGCGAGTAATCAAGTACAGGCAGAACGACGATCAGCGTTCCTCTCATTACAATCTCTTGCAAGTGGCCGAGAGCAAAGCTGAGAAATCGCAGCACGGACTGCACGCGAAAAAGGACATTCCAGTTCACAGAATAGTGGATCTCTCGAACGATCCTTCGAAGGCAAAAGCATTTTTGACGTCGCTGAAACGTGCGCAAGGAATCAGAGGGGTTGTAGAATTCGTGACGAGCGGCTCACGGTGTAAACTCTATCTTCCCAAGGAAGATTATGTTATCACGTTCGTGCTAGCTGGAATAAGAACTCCGCGTTGTCAGAGAACATTACCCGGTGGCGGGGTAGTGAAGGCGGACGAGTACGGCGAAAAAGCTCTTGCCTTCACCAAAGAGCATTGTTTCCAACGAGACGTGGAGATCAAGATTGAGAACACGGAAACGAAATTGAGCGGTTTCATCGGTTGGTTAACGGTGAACGATGTCAATATGTCGGTCGCTCTGGTGGAAGAAGGTTTGGCTGAGGTTGTGAATTTTCCGGACTCTGGAGAACTCACAAGAACTCTTAAAGCCACAGAGGAACGTGCAAAAACAAAAAAACTCAATGTAAGTAAATGTGCTTGATTATTGAATAAGATGTTTCGTTATAGAAACCTAAATATAAATCTAAATACAACTTACGTTTTAGATCTGGAAAAATCGCGTGGAAGTGCCAGTGGAGACCGATAAGATTGTAGACGAGAAGGAAGGGCAGGAGCGAAAGATCGATTATCAGAAGGTTGTGATCTCCGAAGTTACCGACGATCTTCATTTCTATGCCCAATTTGTTGATCAGGGCACCTTGTTGGAAAGTATGCTTCTGCAATTACGCCAGGAGTTGGCTGCTAATCCGCCGCTTCCTGGCGCCTACAAGCCGACCAGGGGAGATCTGGCGGTCGCGAAATTCAGCGGCGACGATCAGTGGTATCGCGTGAAGACAGAGAAGGTTTCTGGTACCAATGTCAGTGTGTTTTACATCGATTACGGCAACAGAGAGACTCTTAATGTTACGCGAGTCGCTGATCTGCCTGCGCGTTTCGCAACTGACAAGCCGTACGCTCATGAGTATGCACTTGCATGCGTGACTCTTCCAAGTGATGTAAGTAATGGATTTAGGCAACTCGTTTTCCAAAAAGTAAATCAACAAAAAGACATCTATAAACGTTCATTGCTATTTTTACAGACGGATGACAAGAGAGCGGCAGTCGACGCATTTAAGGAAGACGTACTGGACAAAATTCTGCTCTTAAATGTGGAATACAAATTAAGCAACAATGTAACTGCCGTATCACTGGTGCATCCCAGTACGAACGAGGATATCGGAAAGGGTATTATTTCCGACGGATTCTTGCACGTTCAAAAGCATCGAGATAGGAGACTTACTAAATTGGTAAGTCTCTGCTGTACTTGTAATTGTACTGCGAGAATATTTCTTCCATTTTATTCAAGCATGAATTCCCGAATCTACTTTTATTACCATGGTCATTTCATATTTCTTTACGTACAATTTTAATTTACACTTTTAATTTTCCAATGAACCTCTTATAAAACCGAGGCATAAGGGATAAAGGTTAAACTCGATATTTATCAAATCGTTCCTTTTCATGAAAAGGCACGCATCACACTTGCGAGTTTATTATATTTAACACATGTTAATTATACACTTGCAGATCGAGGAATACAAGAAAGCCGAAGAAGATGCAAAGCACAATCATCGCAACATCTGGATGTACGGGGATGTAAGGCCGGAAGACGATGATAAGGAATTCGGGTTGTAATTCATATAAATGCTCAATAATGTGGGATAAGCATTATCAATATGAGGGAAAAGAAAAGACAGATCGTGTTACAAAAAAAAACGACATAATAAACAACAAAATATATGATTCTATGTAAATACTACATAGATAAAAAGATAACAATGATGAATGTCGATATGAGAACTACATGTCGCTTGTTAGTCTCAATGCAATTATATATCTCAATATATTAAAAGACAATTGTACATAACGATTTTAATCATTTCTGTAATACGATGGACAAAATGTGCATGCACAGATAGTCTTTGAGCGAGACTATGCAGCGATTGGCATCGCATGTATTCTCATCGACATGAGCATTCGTTATTAATTCGGTGCCACTAATACAAATTGTTCGAGGACCTGATGTTTTCAATCCGATATGAAATTTTCAATGTGCAATTCAATACGTTAGAAACATTCAATCATGCTAGATGCATTAATTGCTTTTCCTATGGATGAACAGTAATCATGTTTAACTCATGTACGCGCTCTTTTCAAGTTTTTATATGCAAGGATTGATTATGTAGCTATAGAATTTGTAATCGCAGATTTAATCTGGGCACTGTTAAACCTAGATAAGGAAGATTCATATCAGCAGAGTATTTTTAATTAAAACGACTCATCGGCTTATTTGAAAAAAAAAAACGCATTTTTCAACTTTACAACATTGCACGCGTATGGGTGCGTGCGTGTGCACACGAAGGATTCAGCATAATATAAATGGAGGATATATAGTAATAAAAATGTGAAGGAAGATACTATAGAATTATATTGTCTTTCTTGCCATCTTTTTTCGAATAAATTTCACGTTATTCATGTACGTTATATGCATAAACGAGTTTGATATATTAATTAATGTACTTACAAGAAATTATTTATGCAAAGTTGTCCTATAAATCAGTCCTACAAATTGCAGTACAACAAATATAAATTTAAATGTTTTTAAAATATATTTACGATAAACAAATGTTATCTACTGTGTGTTCGGGAGAGGTAACTCGCAATTTTCTGTGGTACAAAGAATATATATAATTCTATGCACCACAGAACTCACAGGTTTATTTTATCAGAATCACTATACATATATCTTACATTATAGCGTATTTTTAATTTATATCACCTTTAACCATACTGAAAATCATTTTTTAATCTTTGTTTTTAGACACTTTGTGATGATAAACTTTTATTTGTGATATTTTGTTCACGTTATCATGTTATCATTGATTTTACTTTGTAAATAAAATCCTATTGGTTATTTAATATACCGTACACACTGTAGCATCAGAAAGAAAAAGAAAGACTCGTTTAAATTATGTTAAGCGTATTACGATTCTTTTAAAGAGCCACAAGATCTATAGGAATTTCTGTTATATTGATAGACTTGACTCCTTTACATTACTGTTATATAAATATAGCGATAATACATACTTTATATTTCAAATATTTTTCTCCTGCAATAAAATAGAATATATTGAATAAACACAGAGAGTATCGCAACTATGTTGTAGAAACGTTCGAAACAATGATCAAGAATAAATGCAAGAGGAATATTTTCCAACACGTTAAACGCACCAAAATTCGTCGCACCTTGCATCGCTGTGCGGAAAATACAATCGGAAAAATTCAATGCACATTTCTTGTGAATCTTTATCTTAAATTAACAGCCAGTTCTCCCTAAGTTGCGATCAGTATTTCGTCGTTGATACGTAACAGTTTTCAATATTTTGAGGTGACGAGAATGTTCATTATATTGAGGTGTTGTTTCAATTAATAAATTGAATATTTTATTATAAAGTAAAACATCATTTTAATATAAAAAAGTTTCAATATATTATTAATTCGAATTGTCATCCTTAGGAAACTACATATTTAATTCATTATATATTTAATCACATTGCCGTCCCAAGAACACGAGTATAAACCATCTTTGTACCATGCGAGTCCTCGTACAAAATCGCAATGATTATTAATTTCATATAATTGCAGCATTTCTCTATGAGTGTCAAATATTTTTATCGACTCGCTATCGGAACAGCACGCTAATTGTTCTTTCCTGAAAAATAGATAAGTTATCATAAATTTATTATAATTCATCGAGAGTATAAGAAATATTCTGTATAAGCTGTTGTACAATCAAGTAAACTGTTATTTCCAGCAAATTCTCACCTCTCTGGATTTGAATTAAATAACAATTTGTGTACACCTCTGTCATATTCGGCTAATTCATATAATAGAGTTTTTGTTTGTCTAATATCAATTAATGCTGCCATTAGCTGTACCTATTGCTATGAGATGATTCAAGTTAGTATTCCAAGATACCGCCGTCAAGGGACAATTATCTTTCTTGTAGATATCTTAAAAAGAAAAAAGAATTGAAAAATGTAACAAATTTGTAGTAAGAATGTAAGATAAAGCAAAAACAATAGATAAACGTACAACTCGCCGGTTTGGCTCTTCTGATATCCCATAGCAACGATTCGTTATCTAAAGATGTAGATACAAATGTAGAATTACAAGTGGGCTTTACGTCCGTACTCATGATAACGTCTATATGCACAGAGTTGTACGAGTAAATCGAGATTAAGTCCTCTGTATCCCAGATTTTTAAACTGAAACAAGCGTAAGATTAATTAAAGCTGCTCTCCTTGACTCGCAATATTGTACACACAGAAAAACATTCATTCTACAGACGAGAAAAGCAATTATTTTATTGTTTAAATAATAATTTTCTTCGGTTAAGAATTATATTTTCTTAATAGTTTAAGATATACTCGTTACAAGTCCAGAATATGTTTTAAGAAAACGTGATGCTTATGATGACTTTATGATAGATTTGTGCATGTGTAAACTTATCAAATACTTGAAACAAGTATATTTACTCGTAGGTAGTATATATTTTTCTGTGTGTACGCATTGGAATCTTATCAACAATTCATTCCTTGGCGCTCGCCGAGCGCACATGTACATGCGCTTGGGTTGTGTGCATTATGATGTCTCGATGACCCTAGCCGCGTCACATCCCCTTCACAGCCGCGGCTATGTGGCAGCCACTTAAACCTGGCATCTCTGGTATAGACATCTGCAATTTTAATATTACTACATAAAACAATAAAAAAAATTAACAGTGGTCTTCCACACTACCTTTGAGGTGCCACTGATAGCGCGTTAGGTTTTTTTAATGTGGACCTTCGCCTGGAGCCGTATTATACCACATTTCTCATTTCTTTCTTTCTTCCTTTTCTACTAACGGCTGCTCAACGGACTTGACTTTGGCCAATGCAGCTCGGCTCGTAACGTGTCCGAAGACCTGAGATCGATCTCGTAGCAGCTGTGCTTCTCCATGACCTCTGATAATCCGGACGGGGTGCACGCCGAAAGGCGTCTGTGGGGTGCGTTGATTTTCTGAACAGGATGGCTGGCGTCCTTTTCACGGTGAGGCAGATGAAATCTCCTTATGTCATATCCAAGGAGAATATTTATCAAATTGTTCCTTTTCACGAAAAGGCACGTATCACCCTTACGAGCTCGGTTGAATAATTCCACACGATATGGTTCATCGAATAGCGGCCTCAAGTGGTCCCAAGACGATCGACAGTTGGCATCTGGTGACACAAATCATCATCTTTGTGTGGGACAAGCCCCTCTCCCCATCTTGACGTACCCGAGGCAAAATGTGAGAGCGATTGCCTGGTCACCTGTTAACATGCTGACTTCGGGAAGCGACAATCTCATTAGTTTTTGGAACACGCGGGATAATAGTAATAGTAACTTTCCGGATTACCAAGTGAGGACCGACTCGGAGGTTTGTAACCTGGTATGGAACGGCCAAAGGCTGATCAGCGCACACTTCCTCCTGATGGATATTGAGTCGCCGCTCGAGGCAGTTCTACTGCACCCTTATGTCTTTTTGCAGGATTAAATGGTCCCTGCTGCCGGATGTCAGGAGATGATCTTTCCATGTAAGTACTCCTACCCGATCGTTATGGGTCTGCAGTGCTCACACGCACGTTCGTCTCACTTCCCATATTTCAATTGCACCTGTATTGGTGACAAATGAAATTCGATCGTCACTGTTATAGGCGACCGAGATAACGACATTGTCTTCATCTAGCAAAGTGTGTAACTTCGTCCATTCTTCTCTGTCATATGAATACTGGTGGACGCTGTTACCCATGCGGTAATGTTCTTTGAGGACCATACGGCCAGAACAAATATTTTTATTTCTATTATTTTGACGAAGAGGTATGATGAGGATTATGTAGAACAACACAGTATAATTTCATATGATTGAGGAAATATTATTTGCTGAAATGCGATGGAATAAAACCATCCAGAGAATGAATCTCTAACACTAGCGGGACTGCGGGATTCGAACCCGGGGGCCGGGACCTCTCCGATACTAGGCCGCCACTCTAGTAC
>VBVR01006441.1:0-10275 GCA_011638315.1 Tetramorium parvispinum | reverse complement strand
TTTTATATCAGCCCGTGTTTTCTGTAAGGGAACTAAATCCTGTTAATATTTTATAGCATTGCAGTTCTACAAGTGCGAGAATACGCATTCCTTTGGCAACTCTTATCCAGACAATTTGCCAAATAGGTCAATGTGCCCTTCAATATTTCAGGCATGACTGCTTCTATATTACGTTGGGGGGGAAAAAGATTTCTGCTGAATTATGCTGAGGATTTGTATTATATATCAAGCAAAATCCCAGCTTCGATATATATGAAAAATACACACGCGATTCTTTGAATTTTTTTAATTTTCTTTTATTTAACGCTGCAATCTCAAACTATAATTAATCTGTGAAGATTTTTTTCTAAATAATAATCGTAAAAATGTAAAGCAAATAATAGTGGATCTGATTAAATTGACGTAAATTGAAAACTGATTATTTTAATTTGAAGAATGTGTAGGAGAAAAGGATTGAAGAACAATCTATACTGAGAGAAAAATATAGTTACTTTTGGCCTCAACCACAATTTTATATCTCTAACGATAATTATGGTTAACACGAGTTAACATAACGATGCATATAGTTAAGTTAATCATATTTATTGTTAGAAATATAAAATTATGGTTGAGGTTAAAAGTAACTATATTTTTCTCAGTATAGTACGTTATAAAAGTTACATGGAGACTATATGAGACATATTTTCTGCTCCGAGTAATATTTAATCTCGAGACTTAACGTAAAATAGAATACACCTCATTTGTCAACCGTCATCATGCCATTTGTCTGCTGTCATTATGCATAGTTAATCCAGTTTTAATTGCGACCCGTCTTGTTTACTCGGCTTTGTGCTGCAGTATTAGCGAGCAATGTCTCGTTTAACTGACAAAGTTTGTTAGCAAATACCGCTTATGTAACTTTCAAAAGTCTTTGACAGAAAATATTAAAGTTATCTTCAATATGTACCTACTTATCGAAAACTAAAAATATAATTATACTTATAATCTCATTAAATGCAATTAAAACACATACAATACAGCGAGATAAAAGTGATATTTAATATCTATGCATTTTTGAAATTTAATTTCAAATAAATTTTTTTTTAATCAAGGTAACTCATTTATTCGACTTTGTGCTTTCCGCGTACTTAATCGTTAGCGTCATTATTTTTCACCAGGCCGGATTGTACAACAAGGATAAGAGCGGATTTAACTTAACAGTAAGTACCGCCAGACGGGGCCGGAAAAGCCTTGCTCCGTTCTGTCAATAAATATTGAAAGTTACGTCGCGGAGAAATAGAGAGGTGCACTCTGGCATTTGCATCGCGAAAATGGAATCCCAAAAAGGTTTCCGATATTCAAGCGGAAACAAAGTGGCCGGTTAAAATAGTCGTTGACTGCGTTTAATTTAATTAAAATTCGGACTTCGTGTGTTCATTACGGACAATTTCTTATTGGCTTAATTCTATTTAGATTGACTTGCTTGATTCAATTAAACGGTACTTAAAGTTGGTCGAACACAATGTTTGAAGTTACGTTGTAACTCATTAATCTTCTACAATTATTCTCGCGTTTCGTAAACTTAATCGCTTCGCAACTGCAACGGAAAGGAGGGAGTAATAAATTAATATCGTTGTAAATTCCGCTGCCAATGCGACCTCGTCGATTTCCGGTGCGGTTTGATACCAGTGCGGCGTTCACAAACATAGTTCAGTCGTAGCTTATCAGTTCTACGAAATAGCCATAAATGATTAATCAGACTTATCAGGCGAGGCGATTGAGATAAAACTGTCATGCGCAGCCATTGTGAGAACATTATTGTTACAGCTACGAGTCTAACAATGCTGCTTATTGTCCATGCAACTCGCTAATAGTCACTAGAAATTAATGGGAAATGGACGTTCGTTCTGCTAAGTGAAAAGTGCTAGGCGTAGCTATTATGCAAAAGTTACCGGTCCCACCGTTTACAGATCGGTGCGACTGTGTTACGGAGTTATCCAAGGGGCTCCGGACTGCGGAGGCTGCGGCAGGCGGGCGCCATGAGCATCGATCTGCTCCACTGCACTCTCCCTGCGTCCCAGCCGACTCTGCGGCACGGGCGCGATCCTTGTTGTCCTTGTACTTTTATGAGAGTTCGCTCATAAACATGAGATTTTTCTCGCACATTGTAAGAGACAATGAACAGTGCCGAAATGTCAACCTCGTCTGCATATATTGTTAAGTTTGTTAAATTAATGTCAAATTAATTCCATTTGAGTTATTTTTAATCATTTCGTAGAACACCACTACTTCTACATGATGTGTCATAAATTTTGACTAAAATATGGAGATTAAGTTAAATAAATTAATAATATGTATATTGAGTAGAATCTATTTAATATGTTGTTAACCCCTGGAGGGCTCACAGGGTCACTTTGACTCGGCATGCACATTCCGTAATGGTTCGATTTGTATGAAGAAAAAGAGAGATATAGAAATGGATTTTCTTTTAATGAATAATTTGGTGTAAATCATCCAAAGATGGGTAAACAAATTTCATTATTAGTTTTTTTATGGTTGTTTTATAAAAATGTAAAATGAGGGAACTTGGTCTAATTGATTAATATTTCATATTTTCAAATAATTAATAACTTCTTGAAAGATTGATATAAGCAAACTATTATCTCAAAGTGGATACTCTGCGGAGGTTGAAAACCACGTTAAAATTTTTACGATATCAATTAAAACCCAAGATATTCAATTTTGAACAAAAAGTTACAAAAATACTTTTATTTAAATTAAAATATTGGAACATTATTTTTCTTAATAAATCGAAATGCGTTATAAAAAGGTTACTCTATATTAAAAAAAAGAAAATCTTTACGTTAAGCCAAGATATTTAAAAGAAATCTTGACTGAGTCAAAATGAGTCAGTGTGCCCTCCGCTGAGATCCAAAAATATATGCGCCCTCCAGGGGTTAATTTTATCTCATTGTTTAGTTAAATTAATCAAATATTGACCAGTGGCAGTTTATAGGAATGTAACTCGATCAACTCGCAGTTAAGCACACAAACAAGCTTTTGAGAGCTTTTATTTGTCATGATCAGTCGATGTTATGTCATTAATGAAATCCGTTTGCGATGGTGAATTGGGTGAGATCACTCGCTACAAATTCTAAGACCCAACAAACACGAGTAAAGCAGCCGCAGTAATTTCCGAGATTGACGCTGCGCGCTGCGAAATTCATTCCCGAGTGCGTAATTGAAATTTTAAGTCTGCTGTAGTCGGAGGTCGTACACCGCGCAGTACAAGACCCCGGATTTGCCTGCGACGTCGGCTTTATATCCGAGCAAATATGCAACGTGCCATGCAATAATTAAATTAATATCCGAGCAAACTGCAGAGGAACGACTGTCCGACAAACGAATTTCTCGTTCGACAATGATAGTTAAAGCAATTAGAGGAATTTTGCCAAAGTTATTTTGACCTGCTAAATAGCTTCAAAGTAACTATGTAAGCCTGTAAGCCAAAGCGTTTACATAGTTTTATCTGTTTTGTTTTCTGTAGCAAGTTTACCTAACAATCGATATCGTCAAAAACTTTGCTTATTTCATGTGTATACAATATACAATAAGCCAATAATAATAAAAAAGTAAGAGTGACAAGGAAATTAAGCATGTATGAAAGCTTTGCGAAGTTTAATTGCCTCTTTATAAAGATATTTCTCAAACAATATGGTCGTAATCGAACAAAAGAAATTATTTCGGAATCGCTTCCGTTTGTTTACCGCGTTATAACGCGTGCAAATACGGTTGTCCTTTCGAAATAACCAGAGCGAATTTCGTGTGTGTTAATTCATTAATTCATTCGCCCGTTAATACGTCATATATACTCACGGAATATTTTACGAGAGGTTTTTAAATTATTATGCACTTAAACGTAACTTCGTCCAAGCAAGTGTAGAAAGCAATTTCTCTCGAATGTTAAAGCTTGGTTTAACATTGGAATATGATATATGTATGATCGTGTTGCGGAGAACTTATCATCTTCGTAGATGTACATGTAAATAATTAACTGAAGATCGTAAAATAAATATTAATAATTGCAAAAAGTAATAACCATTAAAAGTAAATATTAATAATTGCAAAAAGTAAAAACCAGTAGACCAGAGAGTAATATAATACAAATAAATCAAAAAGTGTATCAAAGAGTAATATAATATTTTTTAATTTATTTTATCGGCGATCATAAAGAAGGAGGCTCCATAAAGGGGGTTTTTGGATCCATTGGTTACTCAGTTTTTCTTGAAATGGCTTCTAATGAATATGGCGTTCAAGTATCATCAATATTAAGCAAAATGAAACGATTTCGGGCAGAATTGAATATCGTTGAGTACGTAGAAATCATCGGGCAAGATTACTGAATTGAAGGATTCAAAAATAACCGTCCAATGTTATTTAGCTCACAATAATAAGGGAAAAAAATATTCTTGGGGCAGGCTTGACACTCTATAATTATATGACTATCCAAAAAGTTTATTAATCCTAGGCTCATAAACCCCCAACCCACACATACCAGATCAATAAACCCTAGAGCCATAAATCACAGATTCAAAGACTTCAAACCCGTTATCCCTAAACTCATTAATTCAAGATTTTAAAATGTAGGGTATACAACTCAGGTATACAACGGAACAGTAAAGAGTTAATAATTTTTTTCCTTTATCATCTTCGTAGACGTACGTGTAAATAATTAACCGAAGATCGTAAAATAAATATTAATAATTGTAAAAAATAATAACCATTAAATGTAAATATTAATAATTGCAAAAAGTAAAAACCAGTAGACGAGTAATATAATAAAATAAATCAAAAAGTGTATCAAAGAGTATTGTGTGCCAATATTGTGAGCTAAATAACATTGGACGATTATTTTGAATTCTTCGATTCAGTAGTCTTACTCAATGATTTCTACGTACTCAACAATGTTCTACCCGGAATCGTTCCGTTTAGCTTAATATTCATGATACTTGAACAGCATACTTATTAGAAGTTAGTCTAAGAAAAACTGAGTTGTAATCAGTGGGCCTAAAAAACTCCCTTATGGAGCCTCCTCCTTTGCTAAAGAATAAGAGGAGTCAATTTTACTCTCTCTTTCTCTCTCTCTCTCTCTCTCTCTCTCTCTCTCTCTCTCTTATTCAGTAATAACTTTAAGCATAAATATAAAATATAGTAAATTTTATTTTTAACGTTATTTATAATTATTAAGAAAGTTTTAATTAATGATAAAGTATAAATTTAAGTAAAATTATCTAGAAGTTATTTAAAAGTTGTAGTAAATAACAGCAATTATTAAAATGTAATTACATTCACTTGCCAAGAAGTTTGTAAACTGGAGGGAGCATTCATTGTAATGCCACTTGAAATAACGTACTGAATAACGTGACAAGTGTACCACTTACACATTTGTACGTATCGAATACGTACGTATTCGACGTTATAACATTCCGATCATTTCATTGATCAAATTTATGATGCTACTTCAACGAGAATTGCCATTTTCACGAACATAATCAATGAGTTTTATTGACATGATAAAAACTTGCCCAAATTGATATTATCGTGTCAATGGATTGGAGCAAAATCGAAACGTCAAAAGTAAAAGTTGCTTTTACATGTTACAGTAAAAAATATATCTCGACAGATATGAAATTTAAAAGATATTTTCTTCGAATGTCTGATGAATATCTCATTCAATATTAATTTGCGTTGTTTGATGAGCATCTCATTTAATAATATTTTGAGAAGATAAATAGCTCGATCTGCTCGTGAACAAGTAATAATAGTGACAAACGACAGTTACAATGGAATACGGCTGATAATTCTGTAATATTGAACGCTATTGTTCGTCGAGACCCAACAATGCTGGTGGAATTCTCAGTTGACCTAATTGTAGCCGACCGCAAATTACAATTACTAACAAACAAATACTGGAAATTGGCGTTTCTATCGACATCTCATTGACGTTTGTCTCATTGGCATATCGGATAAATGATCAATTTCTCGATGAGAGAGTTTCACTTTTTTCGACAGGCACTTGCAAAATGTTTGTTCAAACAATGTTAGGAAACTGCGAACGAGCACAATAATTGAATTATGTGCAGCATGGAGCGCCTCTTAATAGATATTCCCATTTCCTAGAAATTTGTATGTGAGTTTAAATAAATCAATTATTACGGTCAGCGAGTAACTCATTGTCAGTTTCCATTATTTTAAATTTATGTATATTGAAAAATCACAGTTATCTATCGTAATAAAATTACGGTACACAGTTTTAATTGAAATATATACAAATATTAGATCTCGTTACTTTGATAAATGTTTGGAGCATTAATTTACATCGTAAATAAAATATGTGATACGCGAATAATTACACTGAAAAGAAATTCTGGTTAAAAACGGATGAATCAGAAAATCTAGTAGGATTCACCAAATATTCTGGTTATTGTAATAAAAATTCTGGTTATTATAAATAGAACTCAATATTTTATAAGGTATTGAGTTCTATTTATAATAGAATTTCTATTATAAAATTTTATAAAGTATTGAGTTCTATTTATAATAGCCAGAATCTGTTATAATAACCAAAATATTTTATCAATCCTACAAGATTTTTTGATTCGTCCGTTTTTAACCAGAATTTTTTCCAGTGTGCTAATTGCTGCGATCATATTTTTTATTTAATATATAAATCTGTAATCAAGTTGTGGGCATATGGTTTCATACTTTCATTTATAAGGCTTTCCATAACATTTTTTTCTCTTTGTAACTGCGATTTAAATAAAAAAACTTTAGCTTAACAATGCGAGCATACCTGTATGCTTGACATCAAGTACATTCGAGGACATTCATAATTTAAATGAATAGAAGTAGAGACACAAGGGACAAGTAAATGGATGTTCAGATAAACCGTCACATCTTCTCGGATCTAAGCGTACCATTGCTCATTATTCATCATGCATGCTCGCTGGTACTGCGGGTAGGTCGTAAATTTAAACCACGTATATCGCGGATTAAGAGCTTTCATGATGAAATAAATCCTCTTTCAATTACTGATGCTTCATTATATTATTCCCCGCACGTTAGAGGTACATTTGTTTCAGTCAGATTATTTTCACGATTAATGATTATATTTCAACTGTGTCATATAACAATTGTTTGAAACTTTTAAAACGCTTTTGTAGATGAATAAATTTAGTTGAGAAAGCATTCCAGTCTCGACAATCTTATCCGCAAGAAATTTCACGAGCATTAAGGAGCTTGGGTCTTAAAGTTTTATACTTTAGAAGAGCAGAAATCAAGTTCGTTCTCTTGCAGTGTAGTGTTGCGCGAATACTCTTTAATCTGGGCCGTTACATCTTTCATGACTTTCAGTTGCTCTCCAGAAAATGGCGAAATGACATGTAATTTGTGCGACGCGACGCATTGCATTAAATTCTTTCAAAGACTGCGGTACATAATCGCAGCGGAGAAACGAAAGAAAACGCTTTTTTGTCAAAATAACAAATATTATTTACTCATCCTCTTCATTGAATTTCACCCAGTATTTTTACGTATCGATTTTAAATTATTTTTTAACAACACATTTTTCAAATATCCGGGTATCGGTTGTCGCTAATCGAAAAAGAGTTACGCAGTTTCATGTATCATTGTCGCGGAACATTTGACAAAGAGGCTTTTATGATATACAGTATATTTTCAATTAACAGAACAGAATAAATAAATGTTTGTGCGAATTCACAGCTTTAATATGTATCATAATATGCTGCATGAAAAAAATATTGGTCAATATGTAACTAATAGTTCCTGCATTTATTGTATCGTACAGTATTGTATCGCATTAAACATCCATAAAGAAGAAACTAACTTTTAACGCCCTTCGATAATTTTAGCTACGTAATTGTTTTTGTTGGGTAAATTTCTATACCCCAATATTTCTATCCTATAACAAATTAGCTTGATAATTGTAAATAAAATACTCATTACTCATTATTTACTTTATACTGAAACGTTTATTAATAATATACATGGGGTAGTTTTTTACCCCACGAGGGTAGTTAAAGGTTAAATTTGACGATCAGGGACAAGATAAAAGAACTCAAGTTTTTCGACATGCGTTTTTCACGGTGATAAAGTTATATTATGAACCGTGTTTGCAGCAATTCTACGTGTAATACTATTTAATGCTACTCGATAAACCTCCTAACGAGCGGGGCGGTGTAACGGACGTCAGTTTCAGCAACGGCTTTGTCGATATCCCTTTAAGACTCGAAAGCAACGTACAGCGAAAGCTACCTTGTCATCATGTCCCTCCCTCGCTCTCCCTCGTTTTTCATCGGAAAAAATTCTCCAAATTTACACAAACAGTGGAATGGCTTCGTCTATCTGTCCCGTCGAGTAATTGCGTATCGGAACATTGATACCGGATGGAAAAATGAAAAATGCATAACTGTCGCACATCGAAACTTTGTCCACGTGGCATCGGCGCAGCGGAGCGGAACGGGACGGTTTTCTGTTTGGAAATCCGAAAATCGCAGGGCGTATTGGAATCACATCATCATGTTTTCCCTCGCTCGGACACGCTTTGTAGCGCAAATCGACAGGTAGAATTCAATCGGCGCGGTATAGGGAGCCATTGCGTGCGCCCGATGCTATGATGTGTGCCGACATCGACGATCGGAAGGCCGCAAGTTGAACAGATTAATACGGAAGGGGGGCTCCGGTTTGAAGCACCGTGCACTTGGCTTTTACCATTACCGCATCACGCCATCGATCCCACCCAGCGTCTGGCTCCGCTCGACATACGGCGTGGAAAATGTTTTCAGCAACGTGTAACGGTGTGGTCGGGGGCGATGTTGATCGAAAGGGCGTATCGGCTTTGTGCACAGGGACACAACGAAATCATATCACGCCTGTGCAAGCGAACGATATTCACACGTTAATTACTATAAAATGTTAAATTGTTTAATGATTTTGCATTTAATCGATTTTTTATTTAATATATTTAATTTGATTGAAATTTAATTTAAATTAAATTTAATTTAATTGATCTCGTAAATTATTACTATGAATTTAATATTATAAAGTATTTATACATTTTTTGTTGTCATAAAATCGCTTGTTGTGTATTGAAGAAGAAGAGAGTGGTAGCATTCCTTGAAATTGATTTTTCTGTCACGGTTAGCGTGTCGCAGGAAGATATTTTTCTGAGATGGTCTGCTTTACTGTTATGTCCAAAGACAACGCTAGGCTATTCAGCGCTTTCAATTATGCTATTTATTTTATTTAGCGCTCTATATACACGTACATGAAGAGAAAATGATTAATATAGTTTGAATACTTTAAGCATGTATTCTACTTTTGTTGTAAATTATTTACTTATTATTCTACGAAAAATATTAATTTAGCTGTTTGATTACAAAAGAATATTTAAATTGGCAGAAACTTTCAGTCATTTTAAAAGTTTATGAATCTTGGTTCATCTTATTATTAATGAAGTAAATTAGTTTAATTAAGTAAATTAATTAAGTAAATTAATTTAGAAAATATTTTAAAAGGAAAAGACTGTCAATAGCCAAACTAGAATATTATTCGAAATAAATTAAATAAGTAAAAAAATTAAATAAATTAGATAAATTAAATAAAAAATTAAATAAGTAAAATTAAATAAGTAAATACTAGATAAATTTTCATTTAAAAGTTGTTTTCTGCTATGTTTATCTCTACTTTTTCTATAACATACAATTTGCGTCACGTGCGAACAACGGAAAAATGCATCTTTGTAAATATATCATATTTTCCTTTTGCAACAGTTGCAAACGTTACGTTGTCGCTTCTATCACCAAGAGCAATTGAAAAACACATTTTATGACCTTTAACGTCACATAATAAAAAACAGTGATCTTTGAAACAAAGTTATAATGTAATACGAAAGCCGATGGAAGAGTTAGTTTAAGTAGAGAATGTAAAATCGCGTAGTCTCAATACGTTAATTAAAAACAGTGAAATGAGTCGCGTTTCGTTCCAACTTTGCCATCCTAATGTAACTTTGTTATCTGTTATGGCGGTGCACAATATGCCTCTGTTGAAAACTCGAAAGTTTGCACAAATTCAAATTAATATCCTTGTATAAATAGATCTTTGATCTATGATTATTAACAATGTAGGCAAGGAAAATTGCGGCGGTGAATATGTATGAGATGCACCGATATTGAATTCCGACATGATTCTCGGATATATATTTCTCTCTCTCTCTCT
>VBVR01006440.1:0-10276 GCA_011638315.1 Tetramorium parvispinum | reverse complement strand
TCAGATATAATCGACTGAAAAACTTTCATATCCGAGAAACTAATAAAAGTATTTTAAAAATATTGTAGAAACACGCCTCGAGCATGATATACTACAAATGTTTCCAAAGGTAAATTACTAATCGTTATTCTTGCAAATAATTTGTTTATAACTTTCTATAAATTCGATATTAGTTCTTTCCATAAATTTAATATTAAGAAAAGAAGTGAGGAAACGGAGATATATATAATTAAAATTAAATTATATTCTCAACAGTTCTCCTATATCAACAAAAATGCATTCCGTGTAAGTGATACCCTTGTAAAATAGTTCGTTGTCCTTGTACTTATCTAGTTACATTGGCGATAAAGCGTCGATCGCGTTTGACAGAGCGAGTAAGTGACACGATACTTTGTAACTTCCGACGTGCCGGAAGTCATCAAGGTAGCGTACGGAAATAAGACATTATCGATCAATGTATAAAGCTGCTGGTCTTTATAGGCTGGCGTAATATATCATGATATAACAGGTAGAAGTAGTTGAAGAAACCAGGGATGCATCGATCATTGTGACAGAGCGAATGTCGAACAGAAATAATCGCGCATCTACTTTAAAGTAGTATAAACAACAAGCAACACAGATACATAACATACGTGGAAATAATTCAAATAGAAAGAGCAATATTACTATTAATTTCAAATATAATGAGTTGCAAATTTTCTATGTCTCTAATTAATATTTAAAAATGAATGTTAAATAACAAGACGTTTGAATACCATTGATCGTAATCTAGAGATTAATCCTTCTCAGCGCGAGCTTTGAGAATCATAAGATGAAATGAAGAGTAGCTCGCGATAAAGGCAAAGTAAAGAGGTTTCACGATTTCGGACACTGACTTGTCGTGTGGTCTCTTTATATCTATATAAAGATCTAGGTCTTGTTCCGTATGAAGGCGAGCTTCTCATTCCATATTATCCCCGGTTCTCGTCGTCTTCCTTTCTCTTTTCACGTACGCCACACACCGCGTTTCAAATCTTTCCTCGACGACAGCTTGTGTTACGCTCTTGTGTTTCTGCACACGCTTCTATCTTTTACAGTTGTATGGGCGCGTGTGCGCGCGCGCCTAGCATGCGACCTGTTTGTTATACACATGGGACTAACACAATGTTAGTTTACAAGCCAAGGAGGTAATAGAAAACATCCTCGCGTCGTACGTGTCGATATGACCCAACGGAATTGTAGATGAGGGACCATCGTTCCTTCTTATGCAATTTCATTTCTAGGCGCAGCTCGACACAGGGCGCGAGGGAAAATAGAAACGTGCTAGCGAGAAGAAAAATTGCGAATACTTTTAACGTTATTTCCTACAAGAAAATTTTGTAAAAGAAACGTGTCGCGTTATGGATTATCTCGCCAGGGTAAGCAAGAGTCTATTTTTAATGCGTTCATAATGAAAGTGTCTAGAAAAGTTTACGTAGCTTATAAAATTATTTCGTACATTCACATCTTTTCGTATTCTACGCAAGTCACGTAATTATGTGAAGAGAGTCGCGTAATTCAAGGAATATAAGGTAAAATGAAGAACACAGCTAAGCAGTAATATAAGTATGCAGAGAACGCAGAGATAACTGCTGGTAGTGCTATAATATTCATGTTTATCGTGTGCATTTTACAGCTCTTTAACAAATTCTCCGTCGCTCTTAGCTACCAGCATTTTTCCCGCTTCGTCTGTCCATTAACGACGGCTCTAATTTTCGCAGTAAGGCGGATAACGCCGCGCCAGCTACTCGACATCCTCCGCGCGAAAGAACGGAACAGTACAAAATGACGGAGAAATGGAGAATGCAGTGGAGGCAGACGTAGAAAAATAGAAGAGCCCTGGATACGGGATCAACGGTAATTTTGAAGTCACGCACGATCGTTAATCTAAATTCCAGGACTCTATTCCTGACGCTCAGGCGAACATACCGACGCCGGCACGGTGAAAATGCATCTGCCTCCGCATTGAAGTCGAGTACATCAGCGAGGCGAACTGCTGATGCGAACTGCAAATTGAATTCGGTTTATCGCTCGAAACGCACGATTCCCTGCGTGATACTGCAGCATTACTCATGTTATCCGACCGCGGGCTATTTTACTTCAGCATGATTTATTTCCCGATCGTTACGTTTGATGAACTAATCTTTATCTTACGTCGTGCGAAAAAGATGGATAGATTTATCGACTATATATATTATTAACTTTTAAATTTCACCTTGTTAAATCTCTAGCTCACTTTATAGATAATAACGTCAAATTATCGAGAAGCAAACTACGCAAACTATGTCTTGTCATATAGGTATATCATAAATATTAATTAGAACTTCAAACAATTGGTATTTCAACAAATATTATATCGTATTATCGTTATGTCGGCACTAATTAAAGCTCATGCTGAGGCTTCCAACAAAATCACAATAAATCCTTTTATCAGTAACGACATATTAATGATATTAATTACAATCAATCAGTATTAAAAAGTATTGAAATTAGTGAAACAAGTCTTCTCCGATAAATCGTTACTGGCACATTATATGTATTATATATTTTTTTATAAAAATTGGCAACATTTCGAAAATTTAATCACCAACCAACCATTCCGCAGTTTTTATTGCGTATTTCCAATAATTTACTTTATAAAATTATGAAATGAATAAATTGTTGCAGGACTGTCAGTAAATTCTCTCTCAGATTTAATATCACGGGAAAAAAAACTGCTATCCTTCCATTTACAGAATTCTTTACAAACTACTTATTAGCGATTCTAATTGTGCCTGAGAGAAGATGAAAGGCTTCAACGCGCTTATTAATTAATACCCTCAATACAATATTCGTAGTTGACATAGGCAGAAAACGTCAAAGATAAGTAATTCACTGCCATACGACTTGGTGTACTCGTAACTGCAATTTTATGAGTAGCATTCACGCACGTTTACCTCGAAAGTGCTTAAAGACGCTTTTCGCAAGAGCGAACGAATGGACCAAAAGAGATAAGGTGAGTGCCAGTTGCACAAAGGAAACTGTCAATGCCCCATTCGAGTCGCGCGAATGCGCGCTGCAAACGTAACGATGCAAGAGAAACGATCATTCCCAATAGGAACATAAATTTCAGGGGCACTTGCGCTCATACCGGTTAGATTCAAGAACGGTGTACAGCTTTGCAATGAAGCATCCACCATCTGAACTCCGCACGCGGACAGACAGAATTATCAACCCCCGAAGGGTCGTAATTCCCGTAGCTGCCTCGTAGGATGTATCGCCCAGTGAGATATATATATATATACGCTTGATACACTATATACATACGGACAAGATACATACGCTCACTGCCCCATTCGAGATGTAGCCTGTTACAATCGCCGTCATTTCTTTTAACGATCGATCCCAATGATTAAACCGATAAGTATCGATCTGTCGTAAGATCGCATTTGCGCAATCGCCGACAAGGAACGAAATACATCGGAGATAAACCAGGCGCGGCACAAAATAGTTTTTGAACGGAGACAAAGCGATGTCTTGATAAACTCCATCACCTCTGCGAGACGCCGTATCTGTTTTTCGTCTCCGTCGCATGGGACGCGGGCTCGAGAGAAAAATGTTTCGGGATAAAATAAAAGTCGTATTTGGTAGAGAAGGGTAGCGGCGTGACAGCGCTCACGAGGGATGCTCGATTTAACCTTGCTACAGTAAGGAAGAGGAATCGATGGCTCGTACACATTCAGAGGATAAATCCTCGATAACCAAGAGGACAACTCCACTTGAGCCAATAAGAGAAGAACGAAAATACGTTCTCGCCTTTAGCGATTTAACTCTTATTTCCATTGTAGCGCACGTGATTGTGATAAGATCAGCATTCGGGGAACGTCGCGTTTATCTCAATAGGGCGTAACGTTTATCACCTACTAGAGGATGATCGGTGTCGTGTTAAGCCAAGTTGAAGTCGTTAACTTTACGATTATCTATATTCCCTGATAACCTCGTAATCAATAGCTGAGGAAAACGTCATTATAATAATATCAAATTGTAGCGATCGAAGAAATATTTTGAGTAAAGTTCTTACTTACTTTTTCAATTGTACATACACTTACGAAATCGTCACAACGAGGCAAAGCTCGCACGAATCAGAAAAGCCGTAAGAAGAAATAGAAAGATCAGATTGGAATAATATATGTAGACTGTTTCATCTCAGAGAGAATAAATCCCCCGAAAAGATTTTCTGTTCTCTATCCCAGGCATGCGCATTTTTCGTACGAATCACTCAGAAGCGCATATATATGTGTGAACGGATAAAACTAAGCGCGAGGCAAACACCTTACAAGTGCAGCGCAATTTTGTCGGAATAAACTCTTGTTTGAGTCACGTTTTAGGTCAGGTCACTTCTATGAGGTAATCTAACATTATAGGAATGTAACATTTTGCAAAGTGCTGAGGGCAACTCGAGCTGCTTACCAAAATCCCTTTTAGTAAATACAGCAGTAAATATGGTACAATCTTGCTATTGTAATTTAACGTTATAGTTTATTTCATCTAAATTCTATCTTAATGGAAATTTCATTTGAAACTTTATCGCTAAAAGAGGTTTTATTTTACGTGTATAAAAAAACGTGTAATTATTAAAATAGCATGAGAGATTGCTTCGAAAATGAAATGTTGAGGGAAACAATTGACTCCAAGTTTTTTTTACAAAATCTATAATCTGAAAACCTTCGTCTCGCAGTAGAGTTAAGATTACGACGTTTCTTTGGAACGATCTCATCCATTTGTCTAGCGAGTGCCACAACGACGAGCGAACGGAGAGAGATGCAACGTGCGAGAACGAAAGCTGAAAGGGTGAGGAAGGCAGAAGGCAAAATGGTGGCATTCCATCTTGCGCCGTGAAGACAATATTGCTCAAAGACGCTTTAAAAGTTCGGTAATAGAAGGCACTATCCTCGCGAATGACACTGCGCGCGGTCTGCACAGCATTCGGCTCCCGCTTTTCCTCCTATTTCCACTTTCTTCTTCGCGTCTGTTCCGCGAACATCCGCGTTCTTCTTCGGTCCCAAAGCGTCGCAGATCCACGCGCATTCACTTCGTCGCTCTAAAGACGCCAAATCGGGACGCCACCTTTTCTACCGTCCCGAGACATGAATCTTAAAAATTGGCCGTACGCGAATCGCTTTTCACAATCGGTTTTCACGTCACGTACCATACGTACAGATCTCTTTTTTTGTCCGTTTGTTCCTCTTACGAATTTAATCCAACTAACTGATAATATTTTCATCTTTACTTCAGATTAAACAAAATTATTAAATGCAGATTATTTAATGTGGACTTAACAAGGACGGACAAAATGTTCATTATATGTCAAAATTAATGAAGATATCAAGATATATGGAAAAGTTCGTACGTGTATCAGATGCATAAATTTACATGAATAATATAAATATAATATATATGTACAGCGTATTAACCCGTCAATACAATGAATATAAATAATAGCATCAAGCTCGTAAAATCGCTTGATTGAGCACATAGCAGTTAATAACATAATTAAATCGGTATCGCGTAAATTATTACATTAAATATGCCTCAAAATTTTAATAATAAAAAAAAACTATTGGAAATAAATTATTGGCCAAGAAAATAATGCACCGTCAGATTTTAATATCGAAAATATGCGCAGCGTTGCGTATTAACTAAATCCGCTTCGCAGTTTTACCCGTCAGGTTTCGTTCAATGTATTTTGCGCGGAGACGGTTGCATAATATGGCGCAGCCTCTGTAGCACGGTAATGCCATTACTAACCATCCAGCAAAGCTTCAAGAACCACTAGGCCCTCGGCGGGCATTAATTTTTCTCACCGCGCCCAAACCTACTCCGACGTTATTTACCGGAGCGAAACCGAGAAAAACGAGATAGTATTCGCGGAGAGAGAGAGAGAGAGAGAGAAAGAAAAGAGCCCGGCTGCTGCATCGGTCGGGAACAACGCCGCCGGCCAGCCGCGAGACGAGCGACGTGAAACGTTGCTGGAAAGGGCCTTCTGCCATTTCGTAAATCAGCCTGGCGAGCTAAAAGCTTTACCCGAAGTCGGTGCACCATGAAAAGATCTAATGCGCGTCGCCGTGCGCCAAGCATCCCGGTACGGCCAGAAAAACATCATCGCGGAAGCTCGCGTCGGTTACTTTCTTTTTTCTTGTTTTATTTTATTTCGCCGGTAATACCACAAATACCACGTATTACTGCATGAGTGCAAAACGCATACGTCAATATCGGCGGTATGCATGATGTATCAGAGTCTCGGTGCATTCAATTCTGATCCAATTACATCTTGCATGCTACCGCTCATGCACTATTCGCATCTAATCATGCGTTCGCATATTCCACGGAAATATTAATTATCTGTTGCTTTTTCGGCGCGAAGCTATAATAAAGAAAGTTGCCTTCTCTATTATTCTGTTAAAGCTAACCGAGTGTGGCTAATAGAACTTAAATGGAATTAAAACTCATATTAAACGTTAAAAGTTTATTAATTTTTAATTTAACTGTGTTAACGCCCTTTTTGCTTCTAACTTTGTATTTTATTTCATTAAAACGTAACAAACTTTGAAAAGTCTCCTAATTATTACATGGTTAATCACTTAAATTTATACATGTTACAGTATCTCTCTCAACTGCTATTTAAATTAAAAATTTTCCGTATACTTACAGAATGCTTTACATATATCGTACAATATTTTAATAATTTATTTATTGGAGATTAATTAGAATTGAGTTTTTTAATATATAGAAATCCCCCGAGAAATATGCAAGTTACAAATTTTACAAAGGACTCGACACATGCAATTTTACTCAATCACGAGGAAAATGAATTGCTACTCGTAGATAGGAAACGATAACGTTCACTTCGTCGCTACCATGTTACGAGAGATAATATCGCAACGCGAGAAATTGCTCGCGCCGCTATCTACCGACTCGAATCTCTTGGATTCCAATAACAAATAAATTACACGAATTACCTGTTTTGACAAACGATTAACTTGATACGCAGTTAGTTAGTCGAGTTGGACGGTAATTGTTACTTGTAAAACAGTAACGCTCACTTATGCTCGTCGCCCATTAAAAAAAAAATAATATCATTTGTGGCCGCGATATGAATAATGCCGCGAGTTTGATTGCACGTATGATAACACCGTGGCCTTGATATACGACGATTTTTTTTGTTTACATATGTCACAGCACGTTGTTCGTGGAAAACAACTCGGTACTTGTTTTCCGCGAATTTCAAGCTCGATGTCGCCTGTTACGCGGCAATATTATTTCTCGTAACATGGTCGCGACAAGTGAACACGTTTCCTATCTACAAATAGCAATTACTATTTTACTTGATCGATATCGATTATCGAGTTCGACAATCATACGTTGAAAGCAGTTACTGATTTATTGCGATAATCTTTTTTTTTTTTATTTTTAGGATCGTGTTTTCTCGTTGTAATTTAAATGGTTTTTCTGTCATTTTCTATTTCAGAGAGCGGGGAGATATACGAATCGTCGGATTCGTATATCTCCCCGCTCTCAAATTGTTTCGATAATGTAGAGCCGTAATGCATCGCGACTATGTATCAATAATAACTCTACATGGAATAAAAAACTATTTGATAAAGTATTAAATATCTATTGGAATAGTAACATATGTATCCGGCAGTCGCGCGCGGCCTTGCTATTTGTTCACACGCTACACGGCGCGTTTACGCAAGGTTGACGTACTATTATTCACACATTGAGGTTCGAATAGGCCGGAACACGCCGCTCTGTATGTCGTCGTATCGTTATCTCTCGAAGCACGATCATTCTTTACAATTAACGGCTATGGATAGTTAACGTTCCTGACGAGCGAATCGTGTCGAGGCAGATACCTCGTTCGTTTTACAATTCATAGTGTAATCGTACTTTCTCCGCGTCATGTTTCTGTCGTTCTGTCGGAAATGACAAAGGACATGTGTTACGTTAGAATTAAAATCAAGAGTGTTGTTTAAAATATCGCGCAAATCTGCAATTAGTATACGCGCGATAATTAACTGTCTTCTCGCGAGTGAGCGTTGTTTGACTCAACGGAAGAGCCCGGGAGGTGGAGGCTTGGGAGATATCGGGCGATGACAGAGCAATCACGGGGGTGAGTAATTCGCTAATTATCATTTTACCTACGGAATTAATTGTTTATAATTTATTTCATGTACGCGACTATGTTTTGCAATATTAATTATTTTCGACTGCTATTATATATATTCTGCTAATTCGGATATATGCGTATATTTTATATTTCAATTTATTGCAACTTTGCTGCTGAACAACGTATCAATGAATATGACACAAGCTATCTTTTTATTTTAATTTTAAACAGTGGATCTGTAAAGACTGTATCAAAATAAAATTAAAAATGTAGGTAAATTCCATATAAATATCAAGTTTCTAAGAATATAAAAATATTATGAATAAAAATAATATTTCGTAGATATATTATTATCTTGAAATAAATGAGCTAGATTAATGTTAATATTTAACTTTGGATTTTTATGAAAAAGAAATTATCTCCACATATATAAGTATGATATAGATATTTTCAGATCTCTTATATTTTTACATAAACAAACTATAATATAGATAAGCTTTTTAGGTAGTGATTGAGAACATCATACATGTATAATAAATTAATAATATTACTTAAGCAATTTTCGAATATCACATTACAACTGATTAAAGTTTGAAGTTTAGATTAATAAATAAATAAAAATAAAATTATAACAAAGATAATATAATATAACAACTTTAAAATAAAAAATGTTTATTTAAATAACTCCATGGTGTTCATATTTTATGGACAAATTGGACCGACACATTTATATGTTTTTTTGTATATATATCTATATAAAACAAATAAATTAAAATTTATAAAATACGATAGGGAAAAACTGTTAATATTTAGATTTATAATTTTATTTTTCTTTTTCCCCTTCTTAAGTATTATTAAAATAAAATTTGAAGTCAAGTTTTGGCCTCGTTAAATTTTTCCAGAGTTTAATATTATATATAAATTATAATGCAAGACAAAAATAATAGACATAAATATTTAGATTTTTTAAATGTGTTATAAACACAGATAAAAATATAAGAAATCTTTCATAATCACATATTAATAATCCTCTTAAATCATTTAATAATAATTATGCTAATGCTTATTAAGTTTCTTCTTTTTAATGTGCTAATTTGATTCTAATCTTTTATAACTTTTCTATCAATAATTACATTTTATATGATTTAAAATAAAATATGGTAAAAATCAATAAATATTTCGTAAGAACAGAATATTTTATAAATTATCTCTAAATTAATGAGTTATTTATATTCATTTATATAAAAAAATACTCAATATAACCCCGATTGAAATATAATCCATAACATATTAAAATAATTCTGATAATATGTCAGTAACATAATTAAAGGTCTTTATTTATATTTATTAATATTATTGGAACTCTATGTGACAATCTGTAACAAATACATCATTAATAATTAACTTGATCACTTACATTTCAACATTTTTGTGTCAAGAATTTTTACCTTATTTTTAATTAATCTTCAAAATATTCTATTATATTGTATAAATATATTGTATGATAATTATGAAATATTGTACTTGTACAGATAAAAACAGTAGAAAAATTAGTTGCAGGCATCAAACGGGAGTTTATCGCTGTGTCATCAATAATTCATCTTCCTTGTACCAATTTATCTTGTACCTTCCTGATAACTTATATTCATGTTCTCATTATTGAGAAACATAATCCTTCTCGTAATAAATAGCTGGCATATCTACTTGGCGAAGTATGCCAGCGATCACGGTCGATTATTCTCCCCGACTATTGTTCTTCGTAGTTTCTCTGCATATTGTTTTCGTTTATACCCTAGAGAGTATTAACAATGCACTCGGTGTAGTTGCATCTCCCATGAGAATCGATCGTAGTTTCATACCGTAAGCGAGTACCGTACATTCGCACAGATGCATACTGATTGTTTCAGCTATGTTTAAATGAAATATTCCAAGTATATAATCTGAAGGTATAACTTCATTAATTCGTAAATATCAATGAATTTTATGAAAAGTATATAATAAAAGTACATAATATATATATATTTTTTCAATTGTTGCCACATTTTGTCACGCTGTGAAGCTAAATTAAAAATCAACCTAAAAATGCAAAACAATTCTCTATGCGCGGAA
>VBVR01006438.1:0-10279 GCA_011638315.1 Tetramorium parvispinum | reverse complement strand
GTCTATAATGGAATTGTAATAGATATATATCATGGAGATAAGATGGATCTCTAATAGAGGTATATCAGATTTTCACGTGGAGGCAAACTTCGCATGGAGCTATGGAGTTTGAATGGATTTCCAGTAGACGTCTATCTGACTTCCACCATGGAGATAGACGTCCCATGGAGATAGACGTCCCATGGAGCTATAGAGGTTTGATGGACATCCACTGGAGCCCAATTTCTATGTGGGCGATATTCAGCTTCTGCTGATGAAATAGCTGCGATCTTCTGCTTTTGTGCAATCCAAATGATGGGACCTCCATTTTCGACTAGTACTCCACTTGTAGAACATCTGTCAGCATCATCTCCTCCGTAGTTAGAATCAGTATAAACTTGGAGTTTACCTTCTTTATCAAAGAAAATACCAAAATTTTCTGTTCCTCTTAAATAGCGAAATACACGTTCAATCATCTTCCAATGACTAGTTTTCGGATCACTGACTTGACGACTTAAGAAGTTTACAGCAAAACTTATATCTGGACGAGATATAGTTGACAAATAAAGCAGACTGCCTATAGCTTCTCTATACGGTTTGTCTTTCAATTTTGCATCATTCACATGTTTGTCAGTAATCATTCCATTGGTGTTGATACTGGATAAGCATCAGCAAAACCAAATTTTTCTAGAATTTTCTTCGTAAATTTTGGTTGATTTACAAGAATTCCATTTCTCATCAAGGTAATTTCCATTCCGAGATAATACAATTTTTCTTGCTTTGAGCATTCAGATGTAACTTCAAATTTTCTGGCCAGCTTTGACAATACATCATCAACTTCATTCTTGTTATTTCCAATAACTAATTCGTCGTCTACAAACAACGCTATTAGTATTGATCTAGATTTGTTATAGAACAAACAGGGGTCATCATCTGTGTCCTCAAAATTTAAGGTTTTCAAATAATTTGTAAACTTGATGTTCCAAGACTTTGGTGCTTGTTTTAATCCATATATACTTTTCAATAGTCTACAAACTTTTTCTGATCCATCTTCAAAACCTTTAGGCTGAATCATATAAATTTCTTCGGATAACTCTCCATTCAAAAAAGCTGTCTTAATATCAAAGGTCTTGATGTAAGAATCTTCTTTTGCTGTATAACTTAGTAGTAATCTTATGCTGGGATAACGTGCAACTGATGCAAAAGTGCTTGTATAGTCAACTCTGTGCTTCTGGTCATATCCTCTGGCCACAAGTCTAGCCTTCATTCGTCCATCTCCTTTCGTACGTAAAACCCATTTGCAAGTTAGAGGTTTTCTGTCTTCAGGCAATTTAGTCAACTCCCAAGTCTTCATGCGCTTTAGTGAATTCATTTCTTCAAGCATTGCGCGCTTCCACTGTGGATTACGTAAAGCTTCATCTATAGATATATCTTCAACTTCTCCAATTAATCCAAAATTTGTTTGATAATCTTGATATTTTGGATGAGGCTTTATCTGTCTTCTGTCTCTCAAGTTCCGATCAAATGAATCTTGACTATCATTTTGCTTTGACTCATTCTGTATCATTTTAGACTGATCCTCTCCTTCTGACTCTAAACTGTTGTAAATACTGCTTTCACTGTTCGATTCGCTCTCCTCCTGTCGATTAACATTTGACTCTTCATCTGACTCAGACACTTTCTTTTCTTGACTTTCTTCAGTTTGATTGTCTTTCAATTTAAAGTTGAACTCTACGGAACTTTCTTCAAGATTAAACTTTTCTTTAAATAGTACATTGCACGAAATTTCAACTTCATCCTTCTCTGGAATATAGACTCTAAAACCTTGCTCTTCAACATCGTAGCCTACAAATATTCCATAATTACTTTTCTTATCTAATTTTCTTCGCTGACATTCGGGAATCAATACATAACATTCACAACCAAATGGTTTTAATTTCTTTATATTTACATGACGACCAAACCATAAGTCAGCTGGACTCTTGCCTTTTTCTGAGCTTGTACCTGTTTGATTTATAGTAAAGACTGAATAGTTTAATCTACCCATATATAAATCTACCCAATAGTTTAATCTTCTACCCATAATTTTGTATCGAGACTTTCTGCATATATTTGAGCTCGAGCAGCTTCCACTAATGTGCGCATTTCGCGCTCAGCTCGACCATTTTGTTCAGGGATGTAGGTTGCTGATCGCTGATGAAAAATGCCCAATTTTTCAAAGATGTTTTTAATTCTTATGTTCTTTATTTCAGTTCCATTATCTGACTTCAATACTTTGACTTTGCGATTAAATTGATTTTCAACAAGATTTAAGTAAACTGTTAATTTGTCTACTGCTTCAGACTTTTGTTTCAAGAAATAAACTGTTCTAAAATGACTATAATCGTCTTTGAAAATAAAAAAATACTTGGAACCTCCTAAAGATGACTCATTCATTTCACCAAGATCCACATGTACTACATCTAAACATTTTTCAGCTACTATTGGATTCAACCTGTGAGAAGCACGACATTGTTTACCATAAACACAGCCCTCGCATACGTATCCATTCCAATCATCAATGTAGGCTATATCATTCCTCTTCAAGATATCTCTGATATATCCAACATTCTGGTGAGCAAGTCGTTCATGCCAAACCTTTATTGAGACTGCAGACAAACTGTATTCTTTGTCTCGACGAATTTTCATGCGAAATAGTCCTCCACTTCTTTCAGCAATAAGTACTGGGTCTCCTTTTTCCAGAATTTTTGAAGTTTTGGCATCTGCTTGCTGTGTATAACCTTTATCCAGTACAGTAGTAAGTGAAAATAAATTAAATGACAAGTTTGGAACAAATAATACTTGACGCAGAACAATAGGATACCACCTTTTACCATTGTAAGCTGATAAATGAATATCACCAGTGCTTACCGCTTTAAGTTCTGTCACATCTCCAATTTTAATTAATACTGTCTCATTCAGCGACTTGATATTTGTCATCCAATTTAAATTACCTGTCATATGATGAGTGGCTCCACTGTCTTTGTACCATGATTCCTTGTCATTCGAAATACTTTCAATTTCAATCGAAGATAGACTTACTGATACAAATGATTTTCCATCTTTTCTTTCAGTTTTTGTGCATTCTTTTGCAAAGTGACCGTCTTTTTGACAATTATTACACTTGAAATTTTTCTTGCAATATTCTATATACTCCTGACAAGGCTTACCATGACAATTTATTTTCTTGTGTCCTTCTTTTCCACATTTGAAGCATTTTATTCTTCCTGACTGTTGATTTTGCTGACTCGAATTTGACCTGTCTGATGAGAACTGTCCTTTCTCTTGTTTATTTTTCTTTCCTTGCTTTCCTTTTCCTTTAGTCATCAGTGCATTTCCTACTGTCTGTGATTCTCGACTTTTCATACGTTGATCTTCTTGCTGAAGTCTTTCAAATAATTTTGTCAAAGTCTTTTCTGCTTCCGCCAATGAATCCCAAGCTGAGTGAAAATGACTAAACTTTTCAGGCAAACTATTTAGAATTTTTGAGATGATCCATTCATCTTTCACGTCTTCGCCCATTGCTCGTAATTCTTGCGCTAGCCCATCAATTGCAAGACAGTTGTCTACTATATTTTTATTCTGATCAAAAATATATGCAAAAAATTGCATACGCAGTCCTTCTTTTGATGATTGTGCCCTACTGCCATACAACGTTTCTAACCTCTCGATCATTTTTGCTGCTGAAGTGCACATGTTTATTTTTAATGCAATTTTCTCATCAACGTTCAGACCAATAATTGCTTGTGAATCTAAATCTTTCTTGACCCATTCTGCATGACTTGTAGGGTTTTCTGTTTCAGATGGCTTGACTGTCACTCCTGTAGCTACTTCGAAAAGTCCTTTTGTACGTAACAACAAATTCAGTTTGAAACGCCAGGCAGTGTAATTACTCTTGCCGGTGCTTTCTGACACTTTTACTAATTTCTCTAAATTCAATTTAGCTTCCATCGTGAACAAACAATTTTTCGATCTCTTTAGTGCCTCTGGGCTTCTGGGCCCATAACCTGTTGTCTTACTGCCTCTAATTTAGCGCAACTCAGAGGAATCAAAAAAGGTTTATGTAGGTTTCTTATTGAATATTGAAAAATATTCTGTATTTCATTCACTTGAGAATACATGCATATGTATTGAAACATAAAACGAAAAGCTAGCGCCTGAAATAAAATGATATATATGTTACTTTGCTTACTATTATAAAAAAATTATGTATTACCTTACAAAACAATCGGCTTTGGTATCGTTATTGACAGACAATTTTCAGTACAGACAAAGGTTAATCTAAATAAAGCACGCAGGCTTCCGACATATATATTTTTCAGTAGACTCTCTATAACTCTTTTGCATGCGCGGTACAGAAAACTAATCACACGCGTGGCGCTCTCTATTATTTAAATCCAACAATTATATTATCTAACGTTTGCAAGATATCAGGCAATATTGAAATCCGCGGCTTTTCTTAGTTCTATTTTTGACCAAGACCAAATTGCTTCAGTAGTTCCTTATAAAAATAACACCAAAATTTTGGTTAACACAGAAATTTGAATGTTAACCCCGAAAAGAGAGTGTTAACCCTCAAACTTTTGTGTGAACCCTGAATATTTCAGTGTTAATTCTGAAAGTTTGAGGTTGTCACTAAAGTTCAGTGATGATCCTGAAATTTTTGATGTCAATGTCGACGTTCAAGTGTCAAGACCGAAGTTACAGTGTTGACCCAAAAATTTTTGGTGTTAACACCATCGTTTGAGCGTTATTACCGGTATTTGAGTGTTGACCCTGAATTTTTTGGTGTCAATGTCGACGTTCGAGTGTCAACACTAAAGTGTTGACCCTTAAACTTTTGGTGTTGTTGATGCAGTTTTAGTGTTTTAATATATATATCTCTTAAATTTTTTATATCGCCGATATCGACTCTTATTAAATTCAACACCAAAGATTAAATGTTGATAGCTTTCTAATTTTTTTGTGTCATATATATTTCATACATTTTTTTTAGCATAATATAATATACACAGATCTGTAATATATTCTAAATCTGTGATGTATATATATTTTAAGCAATTAAGTAATTAAAAATTTAAACACATATATGTATAGAATTGTTTTGTAAAACGCGCGCGGCGCGCACGAGAGGCGGCTCTCGTTATTATGTAGAAATAATATTTTTCTATACATAAAATATTTTTTACTATTGTACTATATTAAAATATAAATATTCAATTTTCCAATAAACAATGCGATTTAATTTGACATTTAAATGGTGTTTAAGCGGTTATAATTCAGCGATTTATATTATCTTATTTTGATATATACAATTTGAGATTTCTAGTGTATTATACAACCTTCATAGACATGTGTCGCCGGTATATTTTATAATAGTACGTGTTATATATTAGATTGGAAATTTAAGTTGTACATTAAAATGAGATTAACACTGAATCGGTATCAACACCATAAGAGTGAATTTTTGGTGTATCATGGAGATGCATAATGGTGTAACTACGGATGCATAATGGTGTAACACCCATTAGGTGTTACCCCGTAATTGGTGTAAATATCCTTTTGGGGATCCGAAATTACACTTAATTTAAGTGTTTGTTTCGGTGTTATTTTTCAGCGTTAACACTAAAAATATGGGTGTTATTTTCATAAGGGAGCATTCCAATATATGCCAAATAATTACTGTTGTTAATTTAATTTCTAATGGTTTAATAAATCTACGATATTTAATGTTGAACGTAATGTCTCTTGCCTGTATCATTCGTGGCGTCTTGTATTTTCCTATGAGCATTTTCTCTATTTTGGTGAAAGATGTGATTCGAGCACTGACTTTGGCATCATTACGTAATCGGTGGACCGACGGAGCGGGGACGATCCTCGCGGCGTTGATAGCAAGGGATACGTTTCGGTATCGCAAGATAGTCAAAGGGAAACCAGAAGGAGAGTTTCGAAAGTATAGTTAGTTAGCCAAGAATAATACATTATATTGATTGCGTTTTTCAGAGGTTGGCATACTATTGATATATTCTTTTTCAGACATTGGATTAGGAAGGCACGTAAACTTTCTGAGGTGTCTAAATACTCTAATGACTGACTCAGATTTGTAACTTGGTAGGATGACTGCGCGATGCCTGTTGGTATAGGCAGCTCTTGTAGTTTCTCTTGAAACTGGGTAGTAATAAAATTTGTTATCCATAAAGATACTATTGAAATAGCGTATTTGCCATAGATATACGCTCCTACCGATGCGATATCCACTATTGGAATCAACCAAGGACTGCTCAGTACTCGTTTGGGCGTAGGGACTAACATGTTTAAATCAGCTGTTGATAATCTTACGACACATATGACAAATGGATTCTACCATCTCCTGACAGTTATTGCTTTTTGAGTCTCTTCATTATACTCATTTGCTCTGTCTATTATGATTGGTGTTATATTGCTTGTAGCGTCGTTGTAACGCCGGGCTGTATGCTACCACTTTTTCCACGGCACTATTACTTCGCGGAGGTGGTCGAGAAATAATTCTTCCTCTCAAATTCAATCAATTTGCGTTTATTACGTCGAATTAATGGTATTGCGCAACGAAGATAAGATTTCGCAAACTCGCACTAGACGAAGCCGGAAGACAAGTGAGGGTGCGGATAACCGGCGGCCGCTCGGAAACATGGACCGGCCCGACGCCAGGCGGAAACGCCCGTGAGCAATAAAGTACGCGGCTCGAGACAACCATGCGCGGGTGATACGAACGGAAACGTGGACATCTTTCTAACAGTTGGTGTAAATATTTTTTGTTTGTTTATTGGTGGGAAATAAATGTTTCTCTGTTATTTTATTACAAATTTGAGCATCATAATCAGATCCATCTAATGTGTGTAATTTTACTAAATCATCCATGTAGCTAATTCATCTTCAAAGTGAATATCTTTTTGTAAAAAATTTTGTAAAAAATCTCATACATTTAATTAAATGTCGTACATCAAAAATATGCAGAATTTTATATTCTCTTATCATATAATAATAATTATGAATATCATCACATTCGCTTTCTTTACATAACAACTTGATTGCAGACTTATTCGTAGAAATTTGATCACAGACTAATAAAAGAATTTTAAATTTTGTACATTCATGAACAGCTACAATGACTGTTTCAATAAGTGCCTTAAGATAATGTGTTCTTATGGTAAAATGAGTTAAATAAAAACATAAAGGTTGTTTCCATGATGAATTAATTCCTCTTAAGTATAAACTAAAGCATGATCTGCTATATATTTTGTTGTTTCATAACCCAAGTTTTCTAAGCCTTCAATCCGATTTAGTTTAGTATTTATATTTATATGAGGTTGAAGATAAATTTTGTCGAGCAATAGGATACAATACCTTTTTGAAAAGTCCACATTATGCAATATTTTCGATAAATGATCAAATAATGATTCATTAATACCTGTATAAATTTCTTTATAAGTTCTTCTTGCTTATTGCACCAATTATCTCTTGTTATATAAATCCATTTCTTCTAATTTCCTTTTAAGACCACATATTTATATAAAAACTTTAATATATGCAAGTTGGAAATAAACTTTTTGTAAATGAACTTTTAGTTTAAGATATCCTACCAAAGACCAAGCTTTTAATTTTCGCTTTAATTTGCTTGCTAAATTTTGATATAATCTTTTTTGTTTTATTAAATGTAGTTTTCTTGGTGGTAATGGTTTTCATTTTATTCTATATATATGTTGTTACAAGGTTGTGTTACTGACATTACTTTTCTAAACTGTTCACTTGATGAATGACCACTTGGTGAAAATACTTGATCAGCTGAAAATGTTAAAAAAAATATAAAGCTTTTATAAATATTACAATGTTAACCAAATATTAAATATCTGTTTACCTGATATTGATGATACTTTCATTATCTGATGGTAAACTACTGAAGTTACTTGGTAATTGAGAATCTACGTTATTAGGATTCACATATTCTAATACTCTAATTGATTCTAATCTACTTTTATTCATATTAATGATATAATTTAAGCTATTTTCAAAAGCTTTAGCTACTCTTAAAAAATTCGATAGAATTAGATAAAAAAAGTCTATAATTTTATCATGTTTTTGGTTCATAAATATCAGATTTATTATCTGATACTTTTAATAAATATTTTATCTTTTTTTATCATTTTTCAAATAATCTGGTAATCACTTTCAATCGAAGTCAATCTAATTGCGTTTTATCGAAATTAATAATATCCTATCGTTTGGGTAATAATTTTTTGTTTATAAATAACAGATTTGTTATCTGATATTTTTGATAAATATTTTATCTTTTTTTATGATATTAAGCATATAACCTAGTATTCGTTTTTAATCATAGTTTATCTAATTGTGTTTTATCGAAATTGATAATATTCTATCTATTTATATCTATTATTTATCTGCCTGTCTATCTACTACACACACGCGCGCGCGCGCAGACAGTGTTTCATCAAATTTTTTTTATTTATAAGTAAAATATTTGTAATACAATTGCTATTAATTTTTTTTAAACTTTTAATTTCTTTGTACAATTTCTTGATTTTAAATCAAATAATGTTAAAATATTCTTGAAGTTGTGTTTTGATTCTTTATTCTTTAGTATTATTAATTGTTCTTAATTAAGAATATTATTTTTAGATCTATTAAGTAGAAATATATTATTCCTTTTGACTTGTGTCTTGTTCTATTCGCTCTTTTATACCTCTCTCTTTTAAAATACTATTTTATAAATAGTAGTTTAAAGAGAGACACAGTTTGTAAATAAAATACAAAATTTATTAAAGATCTTAGTTATGAAATTTTTGTAAATTTTTATTCTAAGAATTGCGTACATAAGTAATTCTGTCTCTTATTTCTAAATTTTATTTCTTTTTTTTATAAAGTAACATTTTATATGACATATTTCATAAACTAGATTTAAAATAAAAAAACAAATTTTACAGAAAATGTAAGTAAAATGTGAATTTAGAAAAATAACTTGTACTTTACAAATAATACACAACAAATTATACCTTTTTTTAAATTCATATGTATAAAAAATAAATAACTTCTTGATAAAGCAAATAAACATCTAAAATATATTTTTTCAAAACGTAAACTTATTGAAGAAATTAATTAATATTCTATATAAACTACAAAAAAATCTTAAACATAAACTTCAAAAAAACAAAACCTTCCAAAATTGTATTTTGTAATACAGTTGTAGCATTCTGGTTATATTTGGACAAATCTTTCAATCTTTCTTTTTTTTCTAACAATTGTTCTTTTTCATATTTCTTTTTTTCTGTACTAATATTAACATTCTGAAAAGTTTTTTTATATTATTGTATTTATATTAATTATTTTGCTATACTATAAAAATTGAAGTATTGAAATAAAAATCATTGAAAGGCATGAAATATAATTGACGATTATTCTTATTGATTATTCTTTGATTGCAAGAAGAATATTTAGTTATGAGAAGTTATTTTCTTACAATCTTATATTTATAACTACGTTTACACAATTGTAGAATGGTCTTAATGCTTTATGGAAGAGTGCACTATTAGAGTATTGTGTGTTTAGATATTACCGAGTGTGATAAAGATTCACGAAAAGGAATTAGATTATCGTAAACAACTGGAAAATGTGGATCTTACCAATAGAGAAAGATTGCCTTCATAATTGTATTGCAATTTAATAATTATATTTTATACATATAAAAATGCTATTTCTTAATAAATCTATATCTTTTTTCTTTTTATATAGATATTTTATAAATGAAATTAAATAAGACAAATGCGCATTATTTTTGACACAGAATGCAATAAAATAATTTTCCTCTTCGTTACTTTAAAAATTACATAATTTTTAATAACACTTTCTTAAAAAAGAGAATTTCTTTTATAAGAATTATACATAAAATAGAATATATCCAACAAATATGTTTTGTATGTTAATATATTAATATTGTGTATATTTTTTGAGAATATAATTAGACACAGATCTATTAATAGATAGTTTATTATAATTTGGAATATAATTTCCTATTGTCAAAGTTTTATGTCAAATATATTTATTTTGCATTTCTCCGTCGATGCCTTTTTTTTCACGGCCGGAAATGTAACTCATGCAGTTTTTGACCTGGATCAAAAAACCAAAACTTTTTCAATTATATGTATATAACAACAGCTAGAGACGTATGTAGGATTTTTTCGATACGTTGATTTTTGGCAAAATAATACAC
>VBVR01006437.1:0-10281 GCA_011638315.1 Tetramorium parvispinum | reverse complement strand
CATCTGACGAGAAATATAATTCCCATAATAACGAATGAATGTTTAGGCGCTTCATATGATGTTTTGGTATGTTACCTTATATGAGATCTCATATACGTTCTTATTTAAGATCTCGTAAGAAAGATCGTATGAGTTCTCACAAGAGATTTTTCATTAGGGTTCATATTATTTTCATGAAAGCTTTTTTGAGTAATCATTTCATTGTCACTCTCTGTTTTGAAACAATGATTACGTTTACACGTCACCGTTAATCGGATTTTATAACATCCGTAGTTATCAGGAAGATCAATTGTAACCATTTTTTAGAAGAATGGAATAGCTGTGATTGGCCGGCCTAAGAATTACGGATGTTATTAAACCCGACTAACGGAGCCGTGTAAACGTAGTCAAGCTATTCTATTCTTTTGAAAAATGGATACAATTGGTCCACCTGACAATTATGGATGTTATTAAACTTTATTAACGATGCTGTGTAAACGTAGTGTATGATCTATATCGTTGATCTTACCTATGCATGTGCATTTGTACGTAATTACTATAGTTCGCATGTTTAATCTAAGATGTTTACAAACTCTCTTCAGAGATTCAATTCAAATTTTTTAAAGTTTAGAGAATTTGAATTTTCAAAATACGTGGTGCAATTATACTTTCTCTAGTAGAATTGTATATACAATAATATATTCTAGTATTTTTATGTATATTAGTTTTTGATAGATAATTGATCATATGTTGCATGAAAATCATGCACATTACGTTTTATTATTGTAAGTAATACGTTTTATTGTTGTAAGTAAAATTTCATATTAGCACTTACAAGAAAATGTTCATCTATTCAAGTAATGTATTGTAGTTGTAGAATGAAATTATATTTATATTATTGCATATTATTCTTTCGTCCATTCCATTTGCCATTTGATACCTTGGAAACATCAATCCTATATACAATCCACAAAATCACAATATACATTATCACGTGATTGTGGCAGAGCGTAAACTGTTTTAGAAGTCTATGAAAGGAATATATATAAATATAGATGTATTGAAAAATTACTTTTTCAACTTCCTGTTTTCAACTTAATCTAACAGTCGCTTTTGTAATGTGAACATAGGTACAGAGGAAGATCAAGAAGCAACAGATATGCTTGTGGGAAACGCTCAGAATCTCATGCAAAGCGTGAAAGAAACTGTACGTGCAGCGGAATGCGCCAGCATAAAGATTCGTACAGCTTCTGGTATGAAATTGCGTTGGGTACGCCGTCAGCCATGGTATCAATACTAAATAATACAAGAATAATACAGTTTTTCAACAAAAGAACATCAAGATTTTGCTTAGTATTTATACACAGCATATTCATACATAATTAGTGGAAATTTTTCCATATAATTTTAATATATTAAGAATAAATTAATGATAATTTATATATAAATTGCAAATACTAATTATTAATGTATTATGTTTAATAGATTTTTTAATTAATTTATTTTGTCGATTTACTTTTGCTCGTTTGATAATTCAAATAACTCAGATTTTTTATGAAAATGTTTTATGAAAAAGGAAATAATTTATATTATGTAGTTACATACACACGCAGATTCTAAATTCATACTCCTCTGTAGATAAATAAACAGCATTAATCAATGATTATTTTTTATTATTTATAATTTTATAACACTCGATTTATTTTTTATGACATGTATTGAAACAATCCACATGTAACAGTTTTTAATTTTATTATCCAAAATAATTGCAAATATAAGTTGAAAACTAATCTGATCTCCTAGTTAATTATTTTTTAGGTGAAAGATTTTTAGAAGAAATTTTAGATCATATTAGAAAGGCTAATACTTTAATAATTGCGCGCAAACACATACGCATACACACAAATAACATATAGTGCTTTCCATCAACGACACTAGTGGTCTAATTTCCACCGAGTGCGTCAATCTGATTTCAATCCCGGAATGAAACGGAATTGAAATCGGTGGAAACAGGTCTTCTGAGATAAAAATCTAATTCACTCCTACTTCATTTCCGGTGGAAACAGTTACTAAATTTGTTTCATTCCGGATTCAAAACCAGACTAAAACTAGATTGATGCGCTCGGTGGAAACTAGACCTGTGTAACACAGTGCCGTCTGTGTATGTTGCTGGAAAGTATGATAACAATAGTAGTAGTGTCCAATCCGAAACCACTTTTTTTTAGTTTCGGTCGAAACGGAAAACGCGAATCAACAAATGTTCGAGATATTTATTATATGTTCATGTGACATTACAGAGACCTGATTTTCGAACGCGTACGAAAAATTTTCGTACGCGTAATAAAGCATGCTAACAGACAGATAAATAATCTAACGTAATAATGAATATGTTGCGGAAGCATCCTATACGTACAATTTCGGCTTATCGCCGAATTTTTTCTCAATTTCTGCCGAAACTCTGATTTATTACCGAAAATTACCGGCCGTAACCGAAACTGAAATTTTAGACTCTAAATAGCACATTTTACACTCGCACAACAGACACACATATATATATTTTTTCATTAATTTCTTTTTCTAGCTATATTATATCATATTTATATTTTTATCTTTGTTGTATACAATATTATCATATGAAACTAAAATGTCATATTTTTGCAAACTATGATCATACAATCGTACGAATATAATCATATAATTGCATATGTTAAATAGTCATATGTATATAACTATACACACCACAATTATAAAATATATGTATATGGTGGAGTTATCTGAGTTTATAAAACTGAGTCATCTTTATTATCTGAGATACAAATACATTTAAAAAAATACAATTTAAATTTACAAAATTTAACTTTCTTAAATTTCAGAAAAAATAATATAATGTCAATCATACGCACGTATATACATATGTCAGTATATTATTATTACGTGTAGCACAATTTATTATTTATATTAGCATGTGTCTATATTGACATATAAGTGTTTTCGTTTTATTGTATTCTAATTTAAAAAAGTAATTTTGACAAAACAGTTTTGAAAATTATCAAATAATAAACTTAGAAGTCTGCCATTATAAATCGTATTAATATAAAAAAATAATAGATTAATATTAAAACTGTTTACAAGTGTGTTAAACAATTTTATTAAGAATGAAAATGTTTTATGCAATGGGATGAACCGCCGTACATAGGGTCGCACATGTAACGTACAGCGACAACGAAGTACCACCCTTCTGTTGCCAACCGTGCATCGATCCAACGAGCGACCAAGTTTCTTCTTAATATACCAAGAAGCATTTCTCTCTCTCTCTCTCTCTTGGTGAGCTCATTTCCTTTCGTCAGTGGCTTTCTTTCCGAAAATATTCGTGAAAATGCATAGTGCGGAGAGAGTATAAGAATATAGAACGATTGTGCGAAGATCAGCTATCGTTGCTAGACGTAAGCGTATTCGATACCAAATACTATTTCCATGCCGATCGAAATGCATTCATTCGATGCACAGAAGAGCAAGATGAGAAATTTTAACCCTTTGAAGCCCAATAGTTTCGGAAATCCTTTTGAAGCCTCTATTCTAACGTAGCCTCTAAGCCATCATTGAACTTTTCAAAAAGTAATTTCGGAGCAGCGGGAGATTTGAAGGATAACGGGATATTCATCGGCCAAGTTATTTTTAATCATGTATGCTCATAAAAATCTCGTTTATTTCGCGACGCATTTGGAGGAAACAAAAGAAGAAACATTCAAAAAGTCTTGAGAGAAAGAAGACTGTTGTTTCAACGAAGATTCGATAGTAATGCTTGTTAAAACTAAAAGCTTTTGATAAATCAAAATTTTAATCAAAATAATAACTAAATAAAAAATTCATATTCATTATTTATTAATGTGATCTTAAATTGGAATAATAAATAAACTTTTTTTTCTGAAAAGTTTGATGCTAAGATATTTAATATTAAAAGTTAAATAGCTAAAATTAATTTAGAGTGCCTTAATAAAACTGTTACTCAAAGGCATATCTGTACTTTTAAGCTAACCTGAATGTGTTCCCAGAAAGAGACACGCTTTTAAATTTTCTACAAAGTCACCATGAAATGCGCAGAAATATCCTTGGTAATGGAATATGCACTAAAGGAAATGTATGTATAGTGGTTATATGGCGCCACGAAATAGCAGAGTCACATTTAGCAAACCGAGTGCACTTTTTACGAAGCACTTTCCATACTTTACGCGAGAATTCCTCTTCTACAAAAATGTTTTAGCGCAAAAGTATGGATGGGATTATATACTTCAATATTTTGTATATCTATATCGATTATTACATTTATTATTGCTGAGGCATAATGCGACTCGTTCAAAAGAACACGGGCGTGGTCTAGTATAATTAATGGATTATTTTTTTTGTCGTGTCTTCTTTTGCTCCGCGCTTTTCTTTTGATTCTACTAGAAACTTTTATATTATATGTACAGAGGTCTCTCTCGAATGTTCGAAAAGTAGCACGTTGTACAAACACGGTACATTGTTGAGCAGATTTTGTGTTGTCTTTCGCTCATTTGTATCATTGACTCAAATAAAGCGTTTTCTTTTTTCATTACTTGAGACAACGATTCATCATCAGTCGCCCATCACTTCATAAGATATAATACGCTATTACTTATTTAAAACACGATACATTTGCAATTGACATTCTCCCTATATTTCGAGTGTTAGCTATAAACTTTTGTATTTTAACTTGAAATCTAATATTATATTGACAGTCTCATAACGTATAATTAATTAATTTGTGTTAGTTTTACAAAAATATTTCATTCTATTTCAACGTTCTACATTTTCGGATTTCATTATTAAAAAATAAAATATAACTTGTGCGACAGCATTCGCTAACATTAGAACTAGAAAAATGTTTACCTTGTGCCAGAACTCGGAGTTTTTTTCGTTTCGTTCTAATTTATTGTCAAGTGCAGCGTGGCGGCCGTGAGTCGCACGCCGCGCCGACGGGAATGAGAGGGAGAAAGATCGGGACAGACGTTCACGCACATTGTCGCTGCGCTGACGAGCGTGCGTCTGTGCGTGAGCGTGAGCGCCGCCGGACAACGCCGTAAACAAAACGTGCCTCTTAGCGAGGGAGCTCGAACAGTGCAACGACCTGCGCCATTGTGACGTAGCTTTCGGATCAGCTGACGGCGCGGGACGCGTCGTCGTTCGCTTATCGCGCGCGCGTTTGTCCGATTTATGTCGTTTGCTCGGTTCGCTTTCTCAACGAAAACGCTTACGTTTCTCAAGACCGCGTGTGTATCGCGTATCGTAAAAATGCTTTAAATGTCAAGATTACTTTGCTCCTATGTAGGAAATATGTGTCGAGGACTCTCACATAAGGTTATATGAAAAACGGATTTTAGTCGGACGGCGTAGTTGATACTTTGAAGATTATTAAGTTCTTTTATATCTTTTTACGCAACAAATTACTGTCATGTCTCTTTTTCCCGATTATAGCGGAAAATATTTCGAAGGGAGAGAGAGAGAGAGAGAGAGAGAGAGACAGAAATTAAATAAGCGATATGCGATTAACGCAAAGCTGAAATAATCAAATTTTTCTTTTTGAGAATTCGCTGCTAATAACAACTATTTATAGTTAAAGTGGTAGAAACTTTAATTTCAACTAATAATCCTTTAGCATGTTCCAAGTAAAAATAATCTCCAGAGGGCTTTTATAAATCTTTCTTTATTATAACATATTTTTTTTCTTCAACTCTACAATCTGTAGATATTCAATGCATTTAAAGTAATTTCTGCATGTGTGTATTTTTTTTATTTATACTTTGATAAATTCTCCAATATAAAATATCATTTTTCAAACATTTACGAAAGAATCAAACGAAGTTCTTTTGCGACTAAGTTGCTCAAGACACGTCATCGCGTACGCTGCTCCAATTTACGCGAGCGAATGGTAAGATCGCCGATAATCGCTCTGTCGTAACGTCTGCGTAGTGCTGGGAACGTTGGGTTAGGTTACGTCCTCGCGGACTCCGTGGCGCAAGACACCGGGCGCTCGCTTTCACCCTCGCGCTTGCTCAACGGCGCGCGTTAATTAGGGAGAAGTTAGGCGCGTACGCGCCTTCCTCGGTTTTTATCACCTTCGTGCCCCTCGCGCGGCATCCTCACGCCCATTAACCGGCCCTGCGCATCGATTCGAGCGCGCGTTCGTGACATTGATCCCTTACCTTACGCTCGCACCATCGACCGTACGGCATCCTTTTTCCCTTCCTCCCGGCGTCCATCCGTCGGTGCGTGGATTTAAATTCCCTCGGCGCTTCCACTCCTCCGCTGGACCGATCGTGGTCCTACCCAAACATGGAAATGCCTTTCGTCGATACCTGGAGGGACGCGATGACATAATCCTTCGCCGTGCGAGAGAGAGAGAGAGAGAGAGAGAGAGAGAGAGAGAGAGGGAGAGAGAGAGGGAGAGAGAGAGAAAGAGAGAGATGGCCTCCCGCTCGCTTCGCCTCGTCAGCTGACAGCCGAATTCGACGTTTCCGTGCCCTCGTATTTCATCCCCTTTGTCACGACAGTATCCGGCGACGAGCGGGCGAACGGAACGGACTTACGGTGCATATACGTACACACGTTATATATGTATACACGTATCTATAGAGACAGACCGCCGATCGAACGGCCGAAAAACAGAGTGGACCGCGGAATCACTGTACCGCGACCGGATTCGGCGGGACACTTGGCGACACGTGCGTGGTGTGCGCGCACGGGTAAAAATAAACCCTCGCACCGGGACGGAAAATTGTCGCGGGCTCGGCGGACGATGGCGATGGCCCGGGTTGCTTGCGCCGCGCCGACCGACTCCGACGATCGACGCCACTCGCGGCCGCCGCCGACGCCATGCGTCGCGTCGCGGCGATACGCGGATACTTACATGACGAGACGCGAGACGATCGACGATATCATATTAACGGGTCCTGCGGCACCGCGGGGACGCGCGCGAACGGCTAGAAACGAGCGACTAAATGCGGACGGCCGTCTGTAGCACCGCCGCTCACACGTCGGCCATGTTGAACTGGCAGCTGGCTCGCCGCGGCTCTGCGCGGGTGACGTCACGGCGTGTTTTCGTCACGTGACCGGGCCAGGACTGTAGGCGCGCGAGCGGCTTTATGCGGGCGATTTAATCCCCCATAATTGTCGGACACGCATGTTTGAGGTACGACTGCTAAGTTGATCCGTTTATGAATTAAAATCTATTAAATATATTTCATAAGTCATGTTATTTGTTTTCATAAAAATATCGAGATTGATCGTAATACATGAAAATGGCCTACAATTGTAAACTACATCTGTGGTGATGTAACATTTCGAAAATAATTCTGAAATTTGAGAAATTGTGATTTTTTAGGATTTTTCAAATTTCGGTATTTTTTTCGGGACTTTGTATTCGAGTATTCTACTAAGTTTGTAACTAAAATTGGCCTAATTAATAATAAGGTTAATGCGGTCCTTAGATTCGATAAGCTAAATCGATCATTCTGTTTGTACTTTCTTTCTATAATTCTTATATGAAAAGAAAGACATTATTTAGCTCTTGAAATTTGGAATTTAGCGTCAAGTATGATACGAAAATGATACAATAAATTGTAGTCAACAATCTTTATGTTATACATCGATAATAACCATTATGCTATATAGCGCGATATGAATAATTGGAGTGTTTTGCATTACGCGATAATTTATGTTCCACTGTGAAGTTTTCTCAAACATTTCACCTGCTCCAAAAATTGCGACCGTAAAACGTCTCTTCCGGCTTACCGCCAACGGCGTAAACACACAAATTCTCAGCCACCAAGGAACGGCAGAAAAAGAAAACTAAAAAGTAGGTTAAGAAGAGAAAGAAAAAGAACAGGGAATTCCCATCAGCGAAACTCTTTTCTGGTACGCCACGAGCGGACAAACAAACACTACTTTCGTGGTAAAAACGGAAAAAAAATTTTCAAGTCGAAATCTAGATAATTATACGTAAAGCTTTTGAGTATCAAAATATGAAAAAAAAAATCTTCTCGCGGAGACGTTTCCATTTCCAACAAATTTCTCATCGAAGAGGAAAAACAATGTCGCGGAAAAGCACGAAGAACTTGATTTTTCATCTCATGAATTAAAACGTTTATACGAAGCTTCGTGTTTAAACAATTTACGACTTGAACTATTTGTCAAAAGCGTAAAACCTCCAATCAATCAAATCTCTCTACATGCTGATAAAAATAGTACCGCACACAGAAAAATAAACCTATACTACCTACGAGTAAACATACTTGTTCCAAGTATTTGGTAAGTTTATATATCCACAAATCTATCATGAAATGATCACAAGCATCACATTTACTTACCGCATATTCTGAACTTGTAACGAATATATCTCAAACTATTATTAAGAAAATATTCTTTGCTGAAGAAAACTATTGCTTAAACAAAAGAAAATAAGTAATTGCTTTTCTCGTTAGTAGAACGATATTTTTCTGTGTGTAGTTTCTTGCTCGTCGCTTGAAATAACAGATACCGAATTAATCTCAAAGGCTTAACCGAGTGATATCGAAATTGGTCGTCCCGCCGAGGAAAAACGAAAAGACGCATTTTTACGGGAAGCATTCTCTCGCCTGCCGGCGAAAAGGACGGAGCAGGAAACGGCGAGGAAAACCGCGGGGCTTGTACCCGGCGTGTTACGTCGATGCGCGTTGTACAGCGCGGAACGTGGATACGCGTGACACGAGTACCGGCCGTGTGCGTGTCGCGCGCGCACGAAACGAGAGAAGTAGAGGCAACACGGTACGGCGGCGGCAATTCTCCCCTACAGACGCTCCCTCCCGCCGCCCGCATCAACGTGTCTTCCCTCTCGCGCCACCCGCGCGCGCGACCCCACGCGCCTCGCGGTTGGTACTACGGCCCTAAGCACACTCCCCCTTCTACTCCGGCGACGCTCTCGTGTGACGGATAGCAACGAAGTGAGGCGCAACGCGGCGCGCCGCGGCACTCCGGGTCGCGGGACGAGGAGAGGAAAGAGAGCGGCGAAGGAGGGGGGAGGGAGAGAGAGAGAGAGTGAGAGAGAGAGCGCGCGCTAGCAACGTGGTGGGGGTGGATCGTGCCGCGGCGGGAGGTTAGCCAGACGGGTGGGAATGAGCGCGCGCGCGCGAGGGGGGGGGAGAGCGCACGGGCCGCGGGAAGGAGCCGTGCCTCCCTGCCGTCCGCCCGCAGTGCGCGCTACGCGATATCACTGACCGGTCATGTGTGTGTCACTCTCACGTTCACACTGGTACCGTTCCGAGTACTCGGTTACCGCGCTGGTGGTGTTGCCGTCCGCTGCCGCGTAGTGCGCGGCGCCGAAAAGTGCTCGTTACAGACCCGGTGCGCGGCTGCCGGAAGTTGGGAAGTGTCGCCCGGTCGATCTCGGTCACCGTCGTCGTCGTCGTCGTCGTCTCGCGCGGTGCGGAACGTCAAAACAGTGGCCGCGGGGAGACGGAGAGGAAGGGAGAGACGTGGCGCGATCCCCTTCCCTTCTCAACCCTCGCGCTCGTCTCGACAACACGAAGGGACAACATCGTCGCTGATCGACGAAAACAAGAGCGCACAGGTGGACAGACGGATTCCTGTCGCCGTAGGGACGCGCGCGCGCGCGAGCGCGCGATTGCCGGGGGAGCAGTGGGAAAACACCGTGAAGTTAGGCGCGAACGGCGATCACGCCGGACCGGAGAGAAAAAGAAAGAGGGAGAGACTGTTTGAAGTTGTGCGAGAAGTCTCGTGGCCGTTTGCGCGCAAATAAGTGCCTCGCGCGCGTCCAGACGTGCAAAACAGGAGCAAGGAGTGGCTGCTAGGAGCGTGTTCCGTGAGGAAGGAGAGAGAGAGAGACGGCAGCGGGGGAAGGGAGGCAAACACGAGTGACCGGCCGTCGCCTCATGGCCCTGTTGTCCGATGGCCCTTCGTGATCTTCGGCGGGAAGAGATCGGCTGTGGAGTGGTGCTTTGTGCCGTCGAGGAATAGTGATCGTTTGTGACAGGGTCCGCCGTCGCGTCCCCTTCCCCGCGGTGTGCGTGCGCCCGTTGTTGTTTTTCTTTTCTTTTCGGGGGCGAGGCACGCTCCTCGGAGGATAGAAGGAAAAACCAGGTCGGCGTGAGGGGACCGGGGACGCCGGGGACGCCGGGGACGACGGAGACGGGAGAGTGAAGTGAGCGAGCGAGGGAGAAAGAGAGAAAGAGCGCGAGAGAGCGAGAAGACGGAAGAGGAGCGGGAACGGTGGGGGAGGGAGACTGGGGG
>VBVR01006436.1:0-10281 GCA_011638315.1 Tetramorium parvispinum | reverse complement strand
CACCTAAGATAGGCATCCGAATACGGGTGATCTATTAACGTAGCATACGAGGAAATAACGTGTGCGCGTAAAACACATTGAATTAAAACTTTTATTTAATTAAAATATTCTTTCATTACTTGGATTATTTTCCAAATTGTTATATTAATTCAGTGATTTTATAGATTTCAATAATTCATTTAAAATAGATAACATAAAGAGACGAGATTTTTTAAAAATAAAGATTTAATCAGTAAAGAGTGTGTTCTATGTGTGTGCATATATGTACGCGTAACGCAAGATCATATTTCAGGGTTTATATTACATATATCTATATTACATATCACCACTATATTTTGTTATAAAAATATCTAACATTTTGAAAACGCATTTTTCCAATTTGTGTAACCAAATACGAGAGCTTCGGTCTATATTCAACTTACATCTAAATTACTGAAAAAAAACATTGTTTGTAACCACACATAACAATAAGAATAAATAGTTATCCTTAAAATGTTTAAACCCTTTTTAAAAATATCATTTACATTTTACCAAAAATATGTTTAAATTTGAACAAATGCAACGCATTGTAAAATAAAATATACTTCTATATCTGTCTAAAGGGGGTGAAGGATTTTAGGTATTTTCTATAATATACTCTGAAAATTGAATTGTATTTATTTAGGATAAACCTATATGTGGTTATATCCGTTAATACGCAAGATAAATTGAATTTATTGAAATAATTTAATATCCGCTAATACGTATTTATCGTATCACTGATAAAAACGCTTGATCACGTGATCGTCTAAATTATGATAATCCCTTCAGAGAAATTATTAAATGTATATATATATATTTATTTATTTATAATATATATTATAAATAAAAAATATATATATACATATATAATATATTATATAAATATAATATATATATATATAAACAATTTGTTGTATGTAAGATAATCTCTTACACATGTACATATTTAGGATAAATTGAACGTGGAAATATATAGGAACGCAATGTCCCTTTCTTCCGTATTTTTCTGTTTTTCTAAATCAATAATATTTAATTATAATTACAATTTGTTTTAAATTCTATGTCAATTACTCAATTTATTAGCATATCGATTGAATATCGGATTACAGTTTTTAATAAAAATGGAATTATTTTAACGTAATTGATACTTAGTATAATACGGATTAGACGAAAATAGATCGTTTTTTTACGTACGATACGTAATCTGAAGATTTTGGAAAATTGACGAATTTAAAAAATTTTAAAATGGTACTCTTGCAAGTGAAACGAGTTGGAAATGAGTAGCTTTACGATAAATGATATGCATATATGAATGCTCTTCTCAGGTAAAATGTATCTAAGATATGAAAGTTAATTATCACCTTTGGAATTATAATTCACCGTCCTTTCAAGTTACCTGCAACCGCCAAGCTAATTTGTCGTAAACCTATGAACCTGTAGGTCTCGAATTTTAAAAATAGAACTTCAAAGGTTGTCTTGCGAAGAAGAAGCTAAGTCTCTTTCGTTTGAAGGATCTCTTGCTTTGCTCGTTTGCTGTACCGAATATTTACCATTGCAAAGTCTTTCGGCGGCTGATTATAAGCAGCGACATATTTATCACCTAGAAAAGTTCAAAGTCACCATAATAAAAAAAAAGACTATTCTGAGATTTCACAAATGTCAGCTTTCAGCGCAGAAGTTGGCGCGCGTTTAACTGACACAATATATGAAATTCTTTCACAAGATCGTTACGCTGATATTACATTGCTCTAGCTCGGTTCATCTAGGAAGACTATGCTAATGCTCGCCGATTAAATCACGCCACAGGACACAGGAATCCCTAAGTGCGAGCGCCGAGGTAAGTTCTAAAAGGTAAATCTTCCGAGCTAGACGTGCGAAGTAAATCTCAAAGGACCGCGCGCACTGCGGTCGTGGGATACCGTGCTTCAAGTAGGACTTTGTATTCCACTCTTCTTTCATCCGCACTTTGTCCTCGTACCAGAGACGCGAGTCTTCCCAACAGCGTCTTACACTTTCAGCATCCGGGTCGCGCTACCCTCCCGGGCTGCGGCCTCGGGTCCCGAAACGCGTCCTTTCGCCGCATGTGTATTTTGTTAAAGTGAAATACGCGCGTCGCTTTGCGCGCACAGATACGCGCTTTTATGAGTGGTCCCCATCATCGTCGGATATTTTCCACTGACTACACGAATTTCAGTCGTCCCGCTCGCGTTTTATGTTTAACCGGCCGTACATACGTGACACCGAGCATGTTGTTGGACATTTGTATCACATCGATCACGAGTCGCATTTATTCAACGAACCAGATTGTACAAATGATACATATTCCGTTGGATATTCCATTACTAACTGTGTTATTTTTATAAATTGTTGAACAAATTTAGATTTTTTTTTCATTACCGAAATATGAACGCGAGACCATTCAATACGCATTCTCATCTTGATGTTAAATATAGTAGTTAAAGAATAATAATACAATAGCGAGCGGATATTCCGCGTGTAGGGGGTAGTTTAAATATGTACTTTATCGACAGCGATGAATATTTACGTTAGTATATGTTTGCACATTTTTATATTTTATGTGCAGTTCACCATCATGCTTCCGGAGATGACTTTTTTCTACCTGATATTTATTTATACAGCTCTACATTCGCGTTTTGTATTTACCCTCGCACTTTACATTTCCGTGTGCAAGCGCTGCCAGTAATCATAAATCTCAAGCAAATCCTCGCGTTTTCGTCGTCTCTCGTTGTCCTCTTACAAGGAACATCGCTTCCTTCTGTCGCGTCTTATATCTCCGTTGCGTTATGTATTCCCGTATGTACATGCTGTACGGTATTTCCATGGCGTTTGCTTTTTCACGCCACGTTGACGTAAGATTGTCCGAAAGGAAACGCGTGTATTCTTTCACGATATACCGAACTTCTATCGCGAAACGCTACTCCCGCAATTTGTCGTTTTCGGCCTTGTCTGCCAGACGTGCCTCTCGTTTCTTTCGCCATCATCAGTGACGGGATGTAAATGCGGTTTTCTGTATTTATGAAGCGTCGACGATACGGAACACGGCCGCTGTATTTAAGTAGCTCCTTGTATTCCGTTCTCAAACCATCCGCATTTTATTTAACCGCGGGAGCTATTCTCCCTCTGCATGCACGATGTCTATCTTTTGACCGCATTGTATTTTATCCACACGAATACGGATAATCTTGTTTACTTCATAAGCAAGATATCGCCATTTTGCATTTTTAATACATATAATTTATATTTCAGTAATATATTCTTCAGGCCTCAACATTTTGCTAATCACAATTTTAATTAAAGAAATAACTAAAAAACATGTCTATTTATTTTATATTTTCTTCCTTTCTTTTCAAAATATAAGTTTGTTGGAATGCGAGTGAATGTATATGAAAGAAATTTTTGTCATTTTCTTTTGGCTCGGGGCAAAATAAAATAAGCAACGTTAAAAATTCAGATTTTTCGAGAGACTTTTTCTATGATCTGATAAAATTAAGGCATCCAGTTATTTTTATAAACAAGATTAATCAAAAAAAAATACGAAGCATTTAAAAATAATACTTTTTAAATAGCAGAATTTTGGAAAATCTCAAATGAAATATTATATTTACTGTTTACTTCGACCAATCATATTTTTGTATCGTCGTGATAAATATCCGCCTAAAGGAGATTTGTTATCAGCGAATGGATAAATAACACATGTGGATTCAACGGGAATAAACCGCCAGTTTTTTTAATATATAAAAAATCAGTTTTTATTTATCTAACAACAAAACATTCGGTATTCGGTCATATGTGTATCCAACGTTGCGTGTTTCATATGTACGAGAATTTGTTGTGCCGATATTTTTCAAGTGATTATTTGTTCTCATTTATAAGAAAAAAAATATCTGTTTATGTCTAATCGAAAATTAATAGAATATTGATTTCTAGAACAATATAACAATTATAATTATTACAAATCAAATTATATTTCGTATAATTGGAAACCATATATTTTGTTAAAAATATATATAGAGGAAGAGTTCCTTAAAAGTAAGCAGTTGTTACCACTATGTCCCAGTTAAATATTTATATTTTATCTGGGATATATCTTTGGCTAACAATATTCTTCAGTTACGCTACAGATCGCAAAGATATTACCGCAAATAAAGTATTTACCGTAAACTGTATTGCTATAAATGTCAAGCTGATGTGGTGAAGTACAGCGCGCGGATATCGATTTTTAAGTGGCCCTTTACATCTTGTATGTACTCCCTTCTATCCACACTTTGTCATCTCTTGCAGAACTGCTTTTCTCCGCTTTCCTCTCTCCCTCCACCCCCTCTTTCCATCTCTATCTTTCTCTCTCTCTCTCTCTCGCAGTCTTTGGTATACCGGAGCAATGCATGGGTACTCGCGTGTACCGAAGGCACATCCTCTTCTTCATGTTTTGCTTCGCTCAAGCGAAATAAGATAAGACGCTCGGTTAGGAAGTAGGAAGAAAAGTATACTGTGCGACTTACGTCTAGTGCTTTCGTGAAGATCGCACAGTTCTCTCTCTCTCTCCTCTCCTCTCTCTCTTTCGAAAGCCATTCTCAAGTCACAGGACTAAACTCCTCCAGGCAATGTCAGCCACCCCTTGCCGCGAATGATGACGCCGGTTTGCCCTTCGCGAAAAAATGGAGGGAAATATCCGCTGCCGTGCTGGGAAAAATGGTGTCGGCGCCGTGCAGCGCCGGCGGGACGACGGAGTGATCGGACGACTAGTGATTTGTCGCGATAACGATAACGGCATACTCCACCCAGCGTCTATCAACGTCTGCGACGAAAAGGCTGATAATTCGAATCTCGAAGACGGAAACCCCGCAGACGAAGGGGATATTGAGAGAGGCGACAATTCTCTCGGCGAAATTATTCCTCTCCGATAAGGCCAATATATGTGCCTGTCTCGATTTGAAATTATCCTAATAGTTCGCTCGATTTCCTAATACGTTTTCCGGACGACGATAAGATCATTGTGAAAAGGTATAATTGCTTCTCGTCGAAGTACGTGAACTGCACCGACGCGTACAGAGGCATAAACTTGACATCACTTATAATTATATAAAATACGTATTTGATTATATTGCGGTGGATCTGTCAACCGCCGGATATAAATTGTCAGCATCAGATATAATACGGATCGATCTTAAACCATGCGAACGCAAAACATAAAATCGCGACTGGAATCTAACGCGACGTGTTTTACGCGACTGGACGCTGAAACCGATCGCCAGGCAGAAAGGGGACGTGTCCATTTGTCCGCTCCAACGAGTGGTATAACGTGTTTACATTGTTTCCAGTACGCATAAAGCGCACATCGTTAGTTAACAATGCGGCTGAACAGAGTTGGGAATGGCTTTGACGCCGAGCGGGCGCGAAAAGCCTCGATTCGTCCAATGGAACTGGCTCTAATGCACGGGTCAGTGCAGAGGACAATAAATCGGTTGCTTTCAAATCGACGAATCGATGCACACACTCGTCACCGAGCGCGAATCGACGCTCGGACGTTACGATCGCCAGCGCGATAGTCGCTATAATAAAGCGCGAGTAAAACGCGAGTGATAAAGCCGGCGCGAGTAGAATGTGTGGCGAGCGCGAGAGAAAACGGGTCATTATATTATCGGGAATAGAAGCAAGCGGAGGACAACAAAGTGGAATCGTTCCATCGATGTCCGCATCAATTAGCGCAAGCTCTTTATGCGTGGCTGCAATCGCGATGCATTTTTCAAGCGCGCGTTTCCCTTATTTTTTCTTTGACATAGTTATATCATCGTTTGTCGTTGTTATCCCATAAAATCTACAACTGTCGAAGCTTTTTTATTTATTTTTTATCGACACGTGTTTCTTGTTCTTTATATCGCTATTTTAATTAAATTATTTTATATTATTAAACAATTATCATGAAATGCATAACGTTGGGAAACTCTATAGAAATCTATTTTCCTATTATCGTAACAACGCATCTTGCAAGCATTTCCCACGACGCTCACAATGGAGTGTCTTAGAAATAATTACGCCATTGCCATTGTGTGCTGCCGTACTAAAAAGTAACGAGTGCGCGGTCAAGTTTAGGTTATTCTCCCTCAAGGAGACTCGCACCTATATAGGAAACGTAAGACGTAGTCATATTTATACAAGATGCAAGTTTGCGGCTGGTGGCTGTAGCGAGAAGCTTAAGTGTTTACAGGGCGCTAGGAACTCGCGTAAAGTCGTAATCACCAGACCGTATCCCGGTGCACCCGGCAGTGGCGTCTTGGAGAACAGTGTGGTTTCGCTCTGGGACTGAAAACGGATTTCCGGCGGTTTCGGACCGCCTAAGTCCAAGTTACCGGCGGGCGAATCCGACTCGCTTCTTAACGCGACAACGCGACGATGATACCAATTAATGTCTATTTGCTGCACGGTGAATGCCGTAGAATCGTGTCGGCAAATGTGTCAATTCTGAACGGAAAATAAAATCCATATCCGTTTGCGTTCTAATAAGTTTAAAAGTTTGTCTTTTGCACATTTTTAGAGGCACTTTAAAGACAAGATAAAGAAACTTATGCTTGTACGTACATCTCTTAATAAAATACATAGACATGTGTTTACGAAACCTAATTCAAACATCCAAAGGTTCATTCTGGATACTATCCAAATCCGTTTCAAATTCGCAGCGAGATTACTATTCGTTTTTCGACTCTACGCCCGAACATATATTGGTTTCATATTGCAACCATTTTTGCAAATGTACCTCGAGGCTTCGTCAGCGAATACACTGTTCCCAAAAATATCAGGAAGGTTACATTCGATCGAGGGAAGCAGAAAATTACAAATTTTACTGGGAGGTCGATAGCCTTCCAAAGTTCGCAAGAAATATTTTATCAATTGTGATCGCGGGAATATTGGTTTCAATAATTTTGACTTTTCGCAGCCTCGCTGCATGTGACACGCAATTATGCTACGACACGCTAGGAAATACACGCATGGATTCATATATGTTCCGCGGATAAATGTCGTCGTGATGCCATCGACGCAAACTAGATCGCTCTGGGAAGTTTCGGGAGTTGGCTCATTTGTGCGTGGCAATGCGAGTGTACGTAGGTATGTGCACACATGCCGGGTATCGATGTCACGTTTATTAGTTCGCCATCCAATGCATCGTGGCAAGCGGGATCGTGGTCCTATCGCCGCCGGCGCGACCGGACTCGATCTCTCGTGCGGAGATCAAATATCTGCCGAGCAAACACACCGGCCGGAACTCGTCGTCGCGAGTGACGCTGATGAAGTTTACCGCGAGGCACGTTAATCCAAATCCCGACGTTGGCGTTACCTCGAAAGCCGCACGATTAACAAGTACGTTAGGTTGGGCCTTAACGGATCGTTAACGTCGATAACTCGGCGCAAGACGTGATTATGTGTCAAGCGCGAACGTCAGGGAGCCACGAAATACGGGCGGGGCGCGGAAGTGCGGCTGATGAAACGCGGTCGACAGGTGAATGTCGAAAATCGCTCTCGCGACTTGTAAATCCAATTCGCCGATGCGATTAATGTCGAAAGCGCATGACTGTAACGCGTTAATTACGGGCTTTGCCTTTTGCGCTGTTTTCGATCCCGGAGATTTGTTGAAGTTTTCGACGACGCGGCCATATCTCCTCGCCCCCCGACCGTCGTCTGCATACGCACAAAGAGGATTAATTTCAATATAATACGTGCGTATAATTTGCGATACGACATCCAATCGTTAAGGATTAACAATCGCAAAGCTTTTACTGATGCAATAATACTCTTTCGCATTTTATATGCGCGTGTGTACACATATATCTACTACATCATAGCGTTATACTGTTAATTAAAAAGTATCAGAAACTAACATAATTCATAATTCTTAGGTAACACGATTAATTTGCAGAAATAAACTATATGCGTACATGTAGAAACACAGCTAATTGAATTGAATCCTCTTACATTTTATGATATCAATTTTCTGTATCCGTAAAAATGGAATTGGTAAAACTTTTAAGCTTTGACATAATGGACAGTAATTTATTAAAGCTTCTCTTATAAATTTTGACATAATAATAGGCAATTTATTTATGAAAGTTATTCGACAAATATCTCGATAAAATTGTACAGTGTAATTTACTATCCTTGTTCCGAACAAATCTAATATATTTTTATTAAGATATACATTTTAATTAAATGTTTGTATTAAAATATATCTTAATTAATTTTCTTGAAGCAAGTATTTGTTTTATATTGCGTGAAACTACAGCAATAGATAAAATAGAGTTAGCTCCCGACTGCCAGACAGTTTTTGCAATGCCACACCGAGGCAGACGCGGGTTCCTGGTTAAAATGAATAACAAATAGGGACTTCTACTGCTTAATTCCCGTAGCTTAATTAAACGGAAAGGGAAAAGAAAAGGCAAAGAAATTCGTCAGAGGGAAATTGGGTCGGTGGACGAGGGAGAGCAAAAGCGACTAAACGTTTGAAAATGGTAATCGTCGCAGTCTATGTACACAGAACTGGAACATCGTGAAAAGGGGTGGCCGAAAGGCGAAAGGTCAAAGGCAAAACGTGTTTAGGCAACGCCGCGTGTCAAAGGGGAAATTAGTTTTCGGATAAGGGGATCAAAAGAGAAGGAACTTTGTTGCTGTCAAAGTTAATATCGCACTCATTTGTGCGAGTATTAGATTTCGCGAAACGCAAAAGCTATAATTATATCAATAGATATGCACAAATTATTCCCTATGGATACTTACGTGACGTGCAGTTCGACGGGGAATTTCGTCCAAGTTAATTACAGCACGAAAAGTGATGTCTGTGGATTAATATTTGCTGAAATTACAACGTCGCGCCGCGTGCGGCATGTCATTTTCGTGACTATTTTTCGCGCTCCGTTTTTAGCTCCGGGTTCGTTCGTTAGTTTAACTGACATTCGCTTTCGGGAATTTCAACTTTCCCGTGGTATCTACGAGGAGCGAGGGAACGACGTGGTCCGCGTACCGCGATGTAATTTTCTGCCTTGCGTTTCACCGCTATTGATTGCCATTGTGGGGCAAACTCGGGGCCTAGTTTCGTCAGAAATACAAGTTCTCGCGATCGAACATTTTGCACCTCCTCGATTCACCCCGCGTCCGACGCGATCGTTATTGCGCCGGGCGTTATTCGAGCTTTATCTTGCCTCCAGGTGAAATTCGGCTGATTTGCATTCGCCGGGCGGCAAAGGGCAGCATGGCTTGATTCGCTTTTAATTCGCAGGGTGGAAGATTACGCGTGATAAATGACCATTGTTCTTCCTCGTGAAAAATCTCGTTTTCAGCAAGGAAAGCTTTCCCGTGTTCCTCGAGGTCTAAACGCTGTATTTTAACGGTATTTTAACGGTACAGATGCGGTCGAACGGTTGATTCTCGAATAAACCAGCTCGACTGAACTGCAATGGCTAAATTGCGGGACCGGCGTTTATTTTATCTTAAATTTCGCATTAATCCAGGATAAATAACACGAGTGTGTTGATGCATGTAAATACCGAGAGCAAACCGCAGCGCGGTAATGCAACGATAAAGATCGTTGCTTTGTGGACACAAGCGGCTAGAAAGGATGACATCGAGCCAAACCACGTGCGAATGAGATACCGCGGTCACGCTAAGTCTCGCATTTAACAAACAATTAGCCATTTAGCCGTAATGATCGATAAGCGGGGCACGACACCGGGGATTTGTTCACGCAGAATTTGACTCTTATCGATGCACCGGTGCACCGGGCCGGCCATTTGAGAATGGCGTGTATACGAAATTCGATTCTTATCGCTAGAACTATCTGCACGGTTGACCGGCAGGTCCGGATAATTCGATGATGCGCAATTACGTACGGCGTTGCACCGAGGGCGATGAGCCACGCACGAAAGGGCTGCGTTACCTTCGGAAATATGGTAGCGACGCGATTAATCACTTTCGAAGCGAAGTGGCCATGTCATTGACGGTAATAATATGCGCGACGCATTAATTGCTCAACGTTCGGGAAAATAATACGCCATATCGTATTTTACGCGTTATGCTTCTTCACAAATAATCAATTAGACAAAGCGCTATGTATTGCGTGCGACAACAACGCACAACAATTATCTATCAATTTTGTATGATATCTCAATCTAATTATGTTAAATAGGGGAGAGTTGCTGAATGCGTACCGGTCTCCTAAATCGTACCTCTTCAATATTTTATAGTTTCATTTAATAT
>VBVR01006435.1:0-10282 GCA_011638315.1 Tetramorium parvispinum | reverse complement strand
TAAATATGTGTTTATATTAAATAAATAAATCATTGGCACTAGGTAAATAAATATTTTTTTGGATCTAAATATTTTTTTCTCAGTGTAATGATGCACATTATAGTTAATTATATTTATTGTTAGAAATATTATAAAATTGTGGTAGAGGCCAAAAGTAACTATATTTTTCTCTCAATGTAGAATTTGAAGCTACGTTGGTAAAATATAAAATGTCGCAAGTTAAATTTCACAACGTGACGTCAAGTCCAGATTCCCGGCAAGAAGTCATTCGATTTTGTTTTTGAAAATATAATAAGGAAATGTAATAAGCTGAAGAGAAGGTATACGTGTTACACGACAAACATACTAGGTCTTTACGCGCCGTACGAGGCGCCCTTTTCGCGTCTCTCCAGGATCCCCTCGATCCCTGTTTACGATTGTTTGTTTCTGCCCGCCGAATCTCGGACCTTTTACACCCACGTCACTCTTTTTCCTTCTTCTTGCCTTGCCCTCGTGCCGCGTATATCACCCCCGCGGCGCTCTTTGTTGGAAAAGCTCCGCGGAGAACAAAGTGGATGGAGATGCCATAAAAGAAAGTGGCAGTTTCGATGAGAGAACGGAAACTCCGATGGAGGAAGCGACGGCGCACCCTTTGCCCTCTTCCACCCCCCGTGGACGCAACGAAAGTTTGTATACGCGAGTTCACACTCCGCCCGGCCGAAAAAAGCACGACGTCGGGCGCCGAAAAATATTTCGCGGCCTCTCGGTCTCTCCTTTTTCCAATTCTCTGGCGGCGAGTGCCGCCGGCTGACGTGATTCTCAGGGAGAGACGCCTCGTGGGACAACATGCCGAAATTATTTTTGGCCCATGGCCACGGATTCCTCGCAACATGCCGGGAACAGTATCCAAATCTGTGACAAACTCTCGCGTTCGCGTATTGCCAGCCATACAAACGTATAAATGAGGGTATACAAGTGCAACTAAAGGCCTGTTGAAATTCAGCTCGGCGGAAATGATGCTCTCGACAGTTTTAATTATTTTATTCCATTGCCAAGTGCGCTATTGACGTTTATTTTACATTGATTTTTACACACTGAGAGAAAACTATAATTATTTTTCGCCCCAACCACAATTTTATAATATTTCTAACAATAATTATGGTTAACATAATGATGCATATAGTTAAATTAATCATATCTCGTGTTAGAAATCTTATCAAATTATGGCTGAGAGAAAAATGTAGTTACTTTTGGCCTGAACCACAATTTTATAATATTTCTAACACGAAATATGATTAACTTAACTGTATGCATCATTATGTTAACTATAATTATCGATAGAAATATTATAAAATTGTGGTTGAGACCAAAAGCCTCTAACTATATTTTTCTCTCAGTGCATGATGAATAAAATGTAATAAAATGTGAAAGTTATTCGTTCCAATCAATTTACGCGCACTCTTCAACATTTTAAATGAGAAAAAATTTCATAGAAAACATTACATTAAAAATATTACAGTAAATATTACAAGATCTACCGAAAGAGATGAAAACTTTTTGACGCAGCGCCATCACCTCGTCATTGCCGATAAAGTAATTTGATAGATAATTTCTTCGATAGTCTACGGTGAATGCATTATGGCGCACAAAGACATGGACATAATTTCGTTACAACATTTCTCTCCAGAAGTTTGAAATCGTATTATTTCAAAGTTCCACACAGCTGTGACACCATTCCGCGTGTTAATACGCGGGACAATGCCTCTAATTGTAGTTAATAAATTACACGGTCATCAAATATGTCGCAAAATATCTCAGTCTATTCTCACGTGAGTCTGACTACAGTTATTGCAAATATTGAGTATTATTCCATCAGTATCTATACGCAGATATTATTTTAGACTCGATTATTAAAGTACATTTCAATATTGCAGAATGTCGTCCGGAGATCAATTTAACCCATCATAATTTATTGAACTTGATGGAAGTTTCTTGTCATTAAAATTGAATCGTCATTACGACAGAGGCGGCTTTTAATCCTTTGTCCTATATCGAATTGCACATAATACGTTGCGATTGTTCTTCGAACATTCGATCATGCACGCGAGTACAATTGCGTGAATTATATTTCGATTTTCATGAAATTCCTTCGAGGAATAAAAGTTCTCCGATTCACGTTAAATGTACTGATTGGATGAAATTGAGAATGAAATATTTAATCCTCACTCGTTTGCGACAAATAATCGCAGGTTAATCAGAGCTATTGACGGCTCTGCAGATGAAAGAATTCGCAACGAATAAACGCGACGTTCGCATCTCCCCGCGAATCGTCCTTCCGCTTCGCACCGTCTCAAATTTCTCGTGCCGCTTATCGATATATCACGTAAGCAAATGACCGCCGTCATGGTCGGGCTGGAAAATCTGTTTAATATTAACGAGAGGTCACGAGCGGCGGGGAAACGAGTCTTATCGAGCGACGACGCGACGTGGCCGCGTCGAATTTAAATTCACGCGAATTTTGCGGGCGCCCGTGGAAAATCCGTAGGAAAAATCGACGAGGAATATCTACATATCGACAAGATGCCGTAGACACAGGCTCGCATACTGAGAGACGCCTCATACGATATTCCGCTATCTCTTGTGCGAGCCGCCTATTATATGGACGGGAAAAAGAGAGATCACCGGGGCACTCATCGGAATATTCCGCCCTGGAGAACCGCCCTGCGCACACCGCGTCGAATTTTCCCCCGGAACACGCGTTTATTTTGCACGATCTTCGGAATCGACTCTCATCAAACATGGAGCTCGGAAGCTCGTCGGTTGTAAATAATGCCCCCGATGCAGTAGATGAAAGGACAAATATCTTCCACTGCAGATAGATTCTATAAAGGGGCGAAGGTGTATTTGCAGAGATCTCTTGACTCCGCGCAAAATTCGTCCGTGTGCCGTCCGCCAATTTTTACGAAGCGAATTTCCCAGTGATGAATGTTTTAATTCTATCGGATAAATATACGCGCGAGCGCATTTAGATTCTTAAAAATCTACTCTATAATCCGCCAATCGTGCCTGTCATCCGGACGATAAATGATGCACAGCTATTCCTGCAATTTGCATTGTTAGTGGATCGACTCGGTAAAGCCGTATTTTATACGTTTCGCATGTAAAATAAAAACACAATGACAAATCGCGGAATAAAACTTATATAAAATATTTATGCAACTTCGGTGTTACGTATTCTCTGTACGTAATATTTGATCGATACGTATTGCGATACAAGTTTAAAATTCATCAAACAAAGCTACACTTTCGTGAATTTCTTTTTTTATTTTTGGAGATGTGTAACATCAATCGTTAAATTGAATGGTGTGGAGAATAAATTATCACAAGTGCTAGTATTTTTTAGCGTTACTATGTTTTCTTACAAAATTACTTCAATATAATAAAATCAAATAATCAAACGCCGCTTTTAGAGCCAAAGCTGATTGTTGGATGCTCTCAATTTAATAACAAATTACTTCATACTTTTTATTTAGCCTCTGTAAGATACTGATTGTATGCTGTTAACAACAACAATTATAATGCAGACATATCATTGTAAATATTTTTTCTTGTGAAGATATGTAAGTAAGAAATGTATACACTGAAGATGGCCGAAACCAATGACCGAAATGTCTGTATAGAATACTAATTTGTTATTAAATTTGAAATTTATTAAAATTGAAAGCATCCAACAGTCAGCTCTGACTCTAAAAGCGGCGTTTGATTATTTTATTTCATTATATTGATTTAAAAAAACCTGCTCTTGCATTTTGATATTGTTGTTATTAAAATCACTTCAAATTATGTAATGTTTTTCAAGTGCATTAAACATTTTGAAAACTTTCATTTTCGCAACGATAACATGGAATAATAAAGTCAGTAAGAGAACGGAAATGTGTTTTGCGGGTGATGTGTAGGACGAAGAAATGCATTTCGTTACTCCGCGCGCAAACAACGGCGGTGATCCAGGATACGTCGGAATAATGCAAACAAATTGCACGTGCCGCCATTTGGCACTAATATTTGTCCTACCGTAAGTATCAGACACGCAAACTCTTAATAAAGCGGATATCATGACGGATATCCGGAGGATAGCGCGTTTTGACGCGTAAAGAGGGTAGAGCTGGATTCATCCGAGCGAGTAAGATCAGAGGGGTAACGCCTTGACACCGTTCTCCCGCAGGAGAATATGCAGAGCGCTCAAGTTCGCATTTGTCGAGGCGATAAACGTGAATATTTTAGCATTTGACCCGCTGACGATATCACGTCGTTCTAAGAGAAGATTCACATCCTAAGAGATTCACTTTGTCTCCCACGCGCCCTAAGTAAGGAGGCGCGCAATTCTCGCGGGCCGAGACACACGGAAGAAAATGGATGAGCAAACATCATCAAGCAAAAAAGAGAAAGCAATTGGTAGCGACCGAATAATCAAGTTTGATTTGTTTGAGTGCGAAAACAGAGGGATTAGGACTAACGATCGAAACAACTGAAAATAATAAATTTATATAAGTTTAAGGAAAATTTATATATACAACATAACGTTATATCACATTGAAAAAAAAAGATTGATTATAATTGGTTATAATAATCCAGTCTTGATAAAAGTTACCGAAAAACCTTGGTGAAAAACTTTCAACTAACCATATAGATTGTTTTGACAAAATAATGTTATAAAAAATGAAACGATCAAAATTATTATTAAATGTTTGTCATTATTATTATATTTGGTAATAATAACTATAAGTATTTCAAAAAATTGCACTATTAAATGCATCTTATAAGTTTACCTAGAATTCTTTCTTCACCGTGCGCTCGAATTGAGAGATATTAATTCATCATCGAAATATTAACATTCAATTTAAGGAATAGTGTGCAAGTGTGATTTACATTGACACATGTGTTGAGAATAAGACTTCAGAGATTGCAGGAATTAATTTTTAAGGTCTCGCGCTTATTAAAAAGATTATTAAATGATCGTTTATCGCGCGAAGGGATATAAATGCAAGCAATTTAAAATTGCCGTTGAAGAATACGTTGATAATGCTAGAAAACGGCAGTGAAATATAACTGGCCATTAATTCCAAATGCCCGGACCACCCAGAGCGACCGAGCTAAGTAGTCGTTCTTTCTTGGGAGTATATGTCTTTGTCTTTGCAGAGTCGCGATTACGAGACTAGTTTGTCACGCGATAGTCGAGAATCACGGAATCCCATCGGTCTTCAGAAATCCTGCTGCGTCCAACAGCGTCCGGGGCGTCATGTATCATACAATCCTGCGCAGATGTCACCGGCAATGATTACAGTACATGCTCGCATCATAGTTCAGAACTCATCTGAATCAATTACAATCTATTAGGCTTTAAAGAATATGTCAGCGTTAATTAATTGATCCTAACGAATATCTGAATATCAAATTATAGCCATAATGAAGTGCATAACCCATATAATCAATATATTATCAACGTAATACCTATACATATGCATATGTAACATCTTATCATGCATGCGGTGACCGTATACTCTCTAAAAGTAAATCAGTGAATCTCACTGTCAATCAGCGATTATACACTGATTGTCAGTGTTAAGTATACCACTAAATTTTTCAGTGGTATACTTAACACTGACAATCAGTGTATAATCGCTGATTGACAGTAAGTTTCACTGATTCATTTTTAGAGAGATGTCTTTGAAAAAAATTAAGGACACCGCCACCTACCCTTCTTCCACAAACAAAGCACGGTAAATTTATTATTATCATTAATATTTTTTCCCTGAATACATATTTATACGAAAAAAGTAACATTTTGTAAACTAAAACAATTATATATAAAAAAAGAAAAACACATCTTTATTTAAAAGTTACACAAAATATACAAAGGTGATAAATATTGAAATATAGGACATTTTATAGGACTTTTCAGAAATAAAGGACAAAAGTGAGTTTCAAGTTTTCAAGAAAAAAATAAATTTAAAGGATACAGACCTAAAATAAAGTACTGCCCTTTGTAATATAAGACGAATGGTCATCGTGGTCGTGCACGTACAGTGTCTATAAAGTTAGCACGACGTTTTATAAATTTTTAAAAACTAATGACAGTTCCAGCAGCACTTTTCATAATTCTACAGTTCTCTTTCTTCGCAGACACGCATGTACATACACTGCATACTGAAAATCACCGTAAACGGGTTCAAACATTACGTCGGGAAAAGTTGGGACTGGACGGTCGCATTGATCTCTCGAGAGGAAGCACCTATACGACACAAAGGGAGATAACAGCTCAGTAGTAACGATCGGGTCGGCCAGCGCACATCTCGCTTCCGATGTCTTCCGCGCGCCAGGATTCGCTTTCGGGGGCGAACTTTATAACGCCGAAGGAAATGCCGTGGGGAGGAGCGGGGCGGTAACAAAGCAGAAACCGAGGCGCCGTCGTATTCGTTTCACGTGCTCTCCTCGGTGGACCGCACGGAGATCGGTTGTCGCGTGAATTGACCTTTGGCCGGTGCGCCGGAACAACGTCGATGTAATTTCGTTGAAACGGTCAAGATGGGACCGCCGTACCAAAGTAGGACTTTCGTCGTATCAATTATTAGTTTCGCCCCGTCAGACTCGCGCATCAGCCTCGTCAAAATCTATCTAAAAGCGATTTATCATTTTCGTGAATTATGTAAACGAGATTGAAATTCTGTTTCTTAATTTTCAGCTCCCGGTCTTTCTCGAAATTAACCTGAAGGAATGATTAAGACGACGAGTCGGGCAAATCCCCGGCACAATCTACGCGATACGCGTTAATTTCTTTCGAGTAATTTATCAGTGATATTACGTTCCTCGATAAAGTTACTGCTTTCGTGTGCTCTTTAATGGGCCATATCGCGCAGCAGCTGCGATCAGATATTGGAGATTGTTAGGAAAAGGAGGGCCGCGAACCGAAAGATCCCGCCAACTGAGCAAGACTCAACTACGTCTCGACATTTAAGCCGGGCTTAATCATTTAATCCATCGACATAGATCTCTTTGTGTCAGTACAATGGGTCAAGCCTGGTTAGAACGGGCCGTAACTACTTTCGATGCCGTTCAAGTAACTTCATGTAGCAACCGCTATCCTTAATCGGATCTTCCTAACTTTTGTGAGTCGAAACTAAAATCGGCTCTCGAAAGAACCGAAAGATTCCAAAGTGAGCAAGGTGGAACGTGAGAAACGCGGGAAGTCTTGATTCTACTTAATTCAAAGTCAACACCAGCGCGCTGAGTTTGCATGGGGGAAAAAAAAAGAGGAATATGTTTTTGCCGGGATATGCATAAAATATGTGATTAGCAACGCATTATATGTATATACAGTTGCTCAAAAGTACGTATATACGTTATTTAATTTTGTACCTTTCGCAAAAGTTGCTGCATGAAAAAGTCATGCAATTTCATTAAAAAACATCAAAGTTTGCCGGACAAGCTCGCCCGTACATAACAAGCCGTCTACAACGACCATCTTTTAATCCTGTAATGCTGTTCCATTTAAAAACACAGCGAGCGATTTAATCATAGGAGTCCCTTAAAATAGACTTCAATCAAGGCACCCTGTATTCCGAGAATTTGCAATTTCCCGGAGCGACAGCTGCAGCTGGAAAGAGGTGGGCGAAAGTGAAATCCAAATGGGACGGTCGCGCCGGGCCGTCCTAGATTTCTGATGCATGCAAAACTTGAAAAGCGCGTCACGCCGGTAACTGGGACACGGGCTTGAAATATACGTCCAATGTCAACGATCACAACGATCCGCGTCGCGTCGGAATCGACCCGGATAAATAGCCGAACTTGCGCCGCGAGGGGAGGAAAGTATCCGTCCAATCTCGACGATACGCCGTAAACTTCCAACCGTGGAGGTCGTTGAAATCGTTTCCCGTGCCGTTAATCCACCCAACTTTTTTACGATGCAACTGCTGCTGTTGGTCCTGCCGCGATTGCGAGTCTACAGAAAAGCGCGGCGAACAAGCGAGCGAGTGAGCGAGCACGTCGGCCCGTGACACGTCGCCGTTATATAAGAGAAGAATTAAAATTTCCCAGCTTTGTTTCGCCGCCGAAAATCCATCTGTCCGCGCGACGCCGCGTCAGCAGATGTTCGATATACACAGTCACGTTCGGAGTATTGTCGTGAATAAGTGATAAAGCGAATAACAAATGAACCGTCAATTGACATGCATGGAAAGTAACGCTAGCTATTTAATCACTTATGCAACGTCCTACATGTCGTATAGCTCCCCGCGAACTATGACCACTAGAAGTAAGAATTATCGATATCATATAAATAATTTGCGAGATGAAAATCACATGAATTTGATAAATTCATAATTGCGACCGAACGGAATTATTTTTTTTTCTATTTCAATTTAAATCTGACTTTAAGCCTGCTGAGCAAGATGTTTGATGCTGAACATCAAAAGTACGCTGGGAGAGAAAAAAGCGACAGAAAATGAATGAGAGATACGTGACATTTAGCGCATTCAGGCATAAGAATGAGGTCGCGTTGATAAAAATAGACACCAGCGCGAAACACATATTCCTCAAGTACATTACAGAGTGGAGTATCTCGTTCTATAATGCTACATCAAGCAAACGTAACGTTTTGCACCGGTACGGCGCATATCTCCGCAGGGGAGTGGCTGCCTCCTAAATTATTCGGCAAACGCCGATGACTGAACAGAGAATTCTCACGAATGTTCCCTCGCGCACTTCCGTATGTACGCGGAACGTATCGCGCTAGTTGCCTCTTTAAATGTAATTACAACTTGTAGTTCCTGATATCTTAGTTCGTGGAAGCAGAAACTGAACGAGAAATAATAATCGAGGGCAATCCGCGAAAACGGCATTCGCGTACGCACTCTGTCCTCGACGATCGCTGGAAAATGCTCGCACAAGCGAAGAATAGGACGAACACGGCGAGAGAAGGACGGGAGAAAGAAAAAAACGCGGATTCTCAAAAATGGAAAACCGGAAATTTAATTGTGGTCAAAAGCGGCTTTGTGCCTGTGCTTTAAACCCGTTAAATTAAAAGAAAAGACAAACGAAATTGTTGAATCGGGATAACCGCCTGAATTCTCAAAACTCGGGGATTTACCTCGAAAAAGCAAATTAAATCGCGGTAACGAAACGCCCGCAAGATACATTTAATTTCTATGTTGATCGCTACGATTATAAGAAATTCTATTGTAAATTTTGCAGTACAATGCAAAAATCGCAATTACGTTTCAAGATTGAAAATTTCACAATTAACGGAAATAATTATTCGCCGGGGAAGGTTGTGGCAATTCGCGAAGGGTATACACGAAAGTAATCCTCTGACTGAAATCGACTTGATGCGGTAAACGAAATACATATGTAAAAGGGCATATGTATTACGTCATTATGTGCGCAGGCGACGTTTTCCCAAAGGTGCACAAAGAGACGGCGAAAAGGGCAGCGAAGACGCGAGGGAGGAACCTGACGGAAGTACGTTCCCGCTCTTTGAACTCTCGTTGAGCCGAGAAATCCTTCGCGTCTGCCATGTTTTACTCACACTTCATTCTACACTGTTAACCAGCGAAAAACGAACGTCACTTGACGCGTAAGGTTCTAGGCGGGTGCGGTTATAATTAAGAAGTGAAAAGTGAGCCTTCAACAATTAACGACGCTATTGAGAAGTATCGGCTAAATGAGAGCCACGCTCTCCGATATCACGCGAATTATAAACTTGATATTTCTTCGTTGCGCCGGATTAAATTCCAGCGAGTCAAGTTATCTTATTGCACTCTCTAATTCATTAGCCTAATGCGACATTAGGTGGCGCACTGAAAAAAAATTCTAGGTAAACTTATAAGATTGTATTTAGTAATGCAATTTTTTGAAATACTTAGTTATTATTACTAAATATAATAATAACAACGAAACGTTTGATAATAATTATGATCACTTCATATTTTTTAAGTATTATTTTGTCATAATGATCTAAAAATTTAGTTGAAACTGTTTCACCAAGATTCTTGGTAACTTTTATCAAGACTGGATTATTATAACCAATTATAATCAATCTTCTTTTTTTCAATGCACACTCGGTACACAGAGAGGAAAAAATAGTTGCGATAACTATAATATAATTTATAGTTATTTTTGGATCCAACCACATTTTTATAGTTATTCAAACAATATGAATTGCGATTAATTTAACATTTCATTAATGTCCTTATAATCGTAATTTGACTTACGTAACTTATAATATAGTTGTTATTAACCCTGTCTCTTA
>VBVR01006434.1:0-10282 GCA_011638315.1 Tetramorium parvispinum | reverse complement strand
ATATATACACACACACACACGCGCGCGCGCGCGCGCGCGCGTGTGTGTGTGAATTTAGTGATTTTAATATTATGTTAAAAATATTTAAATATATTAGAATAAATAAATTAGAATAAATGAAACAAGAATAAGAATAAAACAAGAACCTTAGAAACCTTCTGCTGGTCATTTAAAAAATTAAACCACAGAAGAATTATTGTATCGGAATATTAATTAGGAGACCGATTATACCTCAAGTATGCTAATTTATTCTTACAAGGTTTAAATTTGTTATCTTTTTTATCTACGTCACTTTGAAATTGAAAATAATTACAACATTATTTTATTTTATGTATTTTAAGTACATCATATCTTTTACTATAAAACGAAGTACTTTATAATACTGCATAAATATGTTGCACTCGTTTATTGGTTGAAATATGATTGTCGTATTTAAACGATCGGTATTTTTCAAGAGTTAAAATGCAAATTTGATGAAAGAAAGCAATTTAAAAACCTAATTACGAATCTTTTCAACACCTTAAAAAGGCATCATAAGATAAAAGAACACTTGATTCTTGACCAAGGTGTCGAACTTCTGCAATCTAAAGAGGAGAAGCTATCGCATTGGTATGCAAAACATTTAATTTTGGCGGGCATTTAGGAAATTATACAGTCGCCGTAGAAATTACTGCGTCCTGCGGTATCTTGGATTAAATGTCGCATTCGTGATAAAATTATGCTAATTTATTCTGCTACAATGTTAAATTCACCGCTATTATCCCATTTCTTGCTTCTCGTGGAACTGAAAATTACATGTGTTTAGGACATCTTTAGATGAAGATTCTTTAACGTTGTCTTTCTTCTTCTGAAAAAATTACTATCCAACAGCAACAGATTGCGTACACGCAATCATTATCATATATTATACAGTCGGTTTTATATATAGAAATATTCATTAAAATTTAGATATTTCTAAGATCGATAATTAAAATGTTTTAAATCTCATATGTAACACTAACCGTTCCTAAATTGAAATAATTTCATTCAATTATTGTCAATTTAAAAAATCTATTTAAAAATAGATCATCTATTTAAAAATAGTTAAATTAATTACTTATGTAACATTATCACATCGCCGTTACATATATATGAAAAGATACATCTGTTCTAAATACTTTTTACGATAAAGTGAAATTTTCTTCTTCATAAAATAATAATTAATAAATAATAATCAAGATACAATGATAAATATCCAGGTAGATGCGAAATACGACAAATCTTGAATTGAAAGCACCGATGCATAAATCGCGACAAAATTACGCTGCTGAACAATTGCGAAAGGTAAAGACATTAATGTACAAGATCACACACGGAAGCACCTGCAGCGCGATATGATGTAACACCAGCCGACTCACAGCATAATTCGCGGCTTCCGGGCGAATACGCGAATCTGCTATGAGTAAGGCATTATCAAATTTCAGATTCGACCCGGTTGAATCTTTAACCCCCTCCCTCGATTTTCATGGATCCGCTGCGTATAAATATTTAACATAGTCATCACTTCACCCTGCATTGCTAATTTTCAACAGTCTCAAGCTCGTCTCGCGCGATTAATTTTTCAAGTGTTCTCAAAGTTTCCTCGAAGTATCTTATTTTGGATTATATCTCGTCTATCTGGATTTTGATCATACTACATACAGCTTACACATTGCACCTATATTATATACGGGAATATTTTTATTTGAAGGCGTGTCACGTATCAGCACACACTTGTACCAGAGAAATCGGACACTCTCTACCATAATTGAAACAACCAATTTTTTGTAATAGCCAGAACTTCATTAAGACCTTTGCTGGATGGGGAATTATCGGTTTCAAGTAATACCTAAGATCAGAGTACCCCATCCTCTCCGATCGATATCAGTATCTGATCGCATACGCCTCGACCTCCCAGGCTACTCGATCACTGCACCATGTAAGATCGAGTAAAACGGTTGGGATATAATGAAATATATCCATGAATGTGTTTGTACAATTATCTCGATTCGATGGGCATTAAACATTTTCTGCTAATGTTCCTTCTCCGACGAAAAATTTTTCGATAAACCATTAAGTAGCCGCGATAGCAATCTACAGGGTGCGATATTTTCAGCGAAGAGATCGATAATATTTGATTGTCTCGTAAAGGCCGTAACGCGTGATCATAAAATGCGGAGCTTTCTCTATCGCGGTGAGAAAAATAGTAAAAATAAGATGTAATTGGGCGCGTTACACACTACTCTCACTCGATTGTAAGCGGGAGCGTGGCTACGATGACCAGGCGACTCCACACAACGGTGCACTCATGGTGAAGTAGTAGCTCATAATCGTTTGTTCGAGCATCTTGAAATACGACTGTAATTTAGAATGTCGTTAAAGACCATTAAGCGGAATGTGCGTACAGCCAGATCGATACGAACCTTTATCGTCCCCGCGGTGCCGCCTCGTAAATCTACATTTATAGCCGTCGAATTCGAGTCGCGAGTTCTCGTCGTGCGACAACAGCTGGAACCGTTTCTTTCAAACGTCGCGTACCCAGCGTCTCTCGCCGGCGCGGTAAAGACGCGACATGGCGACTTTTACGATTTTCATTACGTTCGGCAACGGCCATGGGTCCCGCGCCGGGCTGTTTTAAGCGTCTGCGCGGTTGTTGCATTCGTGAAACATAAATGCTAATTCGGGATTGCGACCGTAGCGCAGTCGTGATAAATCGTGGCGCAGATGCACCGCGTTATTCGCGCCTTGTTCACATATTTTTCTCAGCACGCAGAGTTAATTGAAAATCAAGCGCTGCATGCGGGATCATATCGGTGGGACGCTGTTTCCAAACGATTCAATAATGTACACTTTTAACGAGGCTCATTTGTTTATCCGCATAAACCTGCTGTAGTATAGCGACGCGCCTCCGAGTTATGTTTTATAAAAGTAACGTAAAATTAGGCGGCATTTATATTCTCTAAACACTCATGTGGTGCTATTTCCCGTACCAATTAAATACATCGTAGGCCCGCCAATTCATTAAATACACCGTAATTAAATTTCCTAAAAACATTCGTAGTTCACGAAACGCATATATGGTTAATCGTGCAGACACTTACGAAATTGCAATGAGCAATTAATATGCATTGCTGGTCACGCCCATAGAAACTAAGACGGTTTGTCCTTTTTTTTTTGCGAGACTCAATTACGCTTTCCTGCTATCCGAGTTAAGTTGGCAATAAGCAGGACTCGAGTACAAATTAGAGGAGTATCATAATTGAAATCATCAAACACCGTTTCATTTCGGATAAAAATAACATGAGCAAAATTCCACACGGAGAATTCATGAGATCTCCTTGATGGTTCCTCATAATATTCGGCCGATTCTGGACTGTAGGACTGTTATTAGACCATTTTATGGATTGGTGCAGTTTGTAATTAGGTTTTTATCGATGATTACGGCGCGCAGATTTTTATGTTTTTCACTGACTGGAAGATCGACCACAGATTGGTGAATGAATTGCTCGGCTATAGGTGCTAAGTGGACTCGGTTGTTTACGAATTAAAAGCCATCGAGATTATTAGTGCTCATTTATTACTAATCCTTAACTTTAAAAAATTATAAGTTTCTAACGGGAGATGAGAAATGAAAATAAAAATTATTTTTTCAGTAACATCTTCAAATCATAAATTTGAAATATATAAATATGTATAATATTAATAATATTAATATAATAATATTAAATTATTCATTCGCTTGAATATCATATTATTTAATATTTAAATATTATTCTTTTGAAAATTTAAGCATTATATAGTAGATTGGTGATTCGTCTCGGCGGGGGTCGCTTCATCGAAAATCTATGCGCGATGGCCATTATGAAGGAACACACGGTAGCCGCGATCGACTATCGCGTCAGAGATGTCAGATAAGGTCCAATTACGAAAAAAAGGAGATGTAAATAAAAACGGGTGATTATCCGATCCCATACCAATCTGAGCTTTGAGGTTTTGCCGTGTCGTAGATTCTTTTATCGATAAATTTGTCTCACCTTTCTGAAACAGGCTTTATGCACGTTCATCGCTTAAATGTATCGTTTTCAAAACTTTTTTTTCTACGCTTTTTCTGCCGAGAGATTAATAAAGATGACGAAAAGAGCTATGAGACAAAAAAGGGATCTATAATTTCTGGCAAAAAACAACGCGGCGTTTTCCCATCAACCGAAAAACGGAATTCAATGTCATTATAAGGAAACATCTATAATTGCACCGTAATTACGATCGACAGTCGATTTAATCTAGGAACCCGAGACGCCGTTCTAAAACCGGTCGTTCTGGGAGTACTCGTTCTTTCTCGAGGGAGGCTTGGCCCATTTTTCAAAATCGTAATTGCATTTTTCATCCTGCTCTCACCATCTCCCGTTCTCCCGAGTGGGTCCACTCTTTCGTCTTCTCTCATCTCCTTCTCCTCCCTCTTCCGCCTTCGTATTTCCACCTTCGGTTGCTGCCGTTGCTTCTGCGGCAACGTGGCCCGGGAGGCAAGCATCCATATTCATGCGAAATAAGGTGCAATTAAACTCCACGAGGTGTCAGCCACGAGGAGGGCATTAATCACCCAACAAAGCTACATTTGACGCAGTAATCGCCAGAGATACCATTACATGCGTGGCACATAATAAGCTCGTATCACGACGGAATGATAATTTGAGCGCGGATTGTAACGAGTCCCCCTTTATACGGTGTGGCGATCCTCCAGGTGTAGATGCCTCGTTCATCGATCTTCGCCGATGTATCATCTCGTATGCCGATTTGTTTGTTTTGCCAAGACTTCTTGATGAACTCGTACTACAATGTTTTAAAAGTATTCTTAAAAACCAAGGAAAAGAATATAATATTTTTGTAAAAGAATATAACATTTCAAAAGTCACTTCTTCTTTTACGTAACAGCAAATGAAAAGAGAGATGCTCTAATATGATTTTAAAAAAATATGCAGTGTACACATGTTTGTGTGCTTTTCATTTGCGTCAAGGACATACAAGTTATTACTGAATTATTAAATGCCTATAAATATGAAATTATTTTTCAATTATGTATCGTGATTTAAAAATTTTTTAACAAGTTCTTAAATATTTATACTCATTGAGATCGATTTTAGCTGTAATTATAAACATTATTAATAATTTTGTAAATTTATACATTTTACAAATATTATTAATCAGTTTCATACGACTCAAGGACGAGTGAGAGATTTTCTGGGTGGCATTCGTTCGAACCTAATCATAGTCTGTCACACTTTGCATGTTCTTTAATTAATCATACATCTGGTCACGTAAGGAACGCACCTTGCGTAAAAAAGAAAGCCTGAAAGAATGCGCGTTAAACTTGGTGAGATGCGTAATTGCTGGTTGCCGCCGCAGAAAAACGTCGCGTGAAAATGATTGTCCACTATTAAAACTTTGCTTGTACACTGTTGCGGACCGACAATCTTCGGGGTGGATATTACAAGGACATTACCAATAAACTAAATAAACGTTGTCGTGCGATGTAAAAAAAATTGTGAAAAGAGCGCATTCACATTGCAATTCTCGTCACGTTTAAGATTAAGTTTGAGCTGTCGTGAGAAGAGTATCTAGCGGTAGCCTTTAAACAAAGGTCTATTTTAAGAACGAATAAAGAACGAATCGCAATGTCGGGCACGGCGCCGGCGAGCAGAGTGCATCTGCCGACTCGTTATCTAATGATGCCTCATACGGCCTGATAATTGACCGTGCAGCTACCCGAGGCGAGGCCCGAATAGACGCGAGCTTATTAAGCTGGATGGTTTGTTGTTGTCCGCGGTAGCAAAGCCAAGAATCGACGTTATGTATCGATTCTTGATTAAAACCCACCCTCGGGCTGCCACCTCATTACGCCTCTCCCGGCTTCTCGCCCCTCGTCAAGTCGGTAGTTAATTTGACAACTCGCGGTATGAAACGCCTCGGTTCCACCTGGTATGAATGGAAGACCGCTTTCGATACCAGACTCCTGAAGGGCCAAAGATACGAGAGAATTATCAGCCTAAAGAAAAACGCACAATAAGTATGGTTTTGCAAGTATAATGCGGTATCTTTTCTGCCTGAAAAGTATTCCAACTTGCAATTCTCTTTGTGTGCTTTTTTAAGAGTATTTTATTATATTCAACAAATATATGTGTGTGTATTATGATATCTTTACAATAAATAAAAAAATATTAAAGTTATTTTCGTAAAAAATTGTATATATCTTTTTCCGTAAATTCATAATACCAATTGATAATATTTTGTGATATGAATTGTAATTGAAGTCATCATAACTTAATCTTACTGTCATAGAGATTCTAAATTGCGAACTCTTTAAATCGCAAAGCACGTAAATATTTCGATATAGATTAATTTTACATTTGGTACACACAATAATTCAATGTAGTAATAAAATTACGATATCAACATGCCTGTATAGTCATCGGTTCTGACTGCTTCAAATGATAGAAACGATCCCAAATCGCATGAGTTACGAGGCAGTAATTTTCCTGGAGAGATGCTAGCCTGCATAGAGAACGACGGCTGCAATAAATATACTCGGCTGCGTTGAAATGCATTGCGCTCTAACTCGTGATCAACTCACACCACCGCCAATAACCGCGCGAAAGAATTCCACTCTTATATAAATTGAAACGTATATTTCACGGATAAACTTGTCTCACCTGAACATACTTGTAAAATTCATCTTGCATATTTTTCCTCGTGTTATTCGTGAAGTAGATTTCGTTTAAACATTTTCAAAGAGATTCAAATACGCTGCTTTTTATATATTTTTCTTCAAACTTTCAAAAGTAATACTGATATATCTTAATTATCGTGTCATAATTAAGATGTATTAGTTTTTAACTTCGCTAAGAGTATGAGTTTCAAAATTGATCTTTATCATTTGATAATTAAGTTCGATATATTTTCTTGATTCAGCAGGATTACTGCATAATTTGGTTTTCATGGACAAAGGAATCTAAAGTATATACCTTATTTTCTTTGTTATGTTCTTTTATATTTATAATAAATAAAGTGTAAAATTTATATGCATTTATCATGCAATAACTCCAAATTTTAAAGCGTGAAGAGATAACAAGATGATATCGTGGACGCATAAAAATGCAAGTAACATACAAAATGGGCCATAGAAACTTCCAACATAGTTGAATCCAACTAATTAACGAAACACGAGAATATTCGCTACTCGTGAAAATAAAATACCACTACCAAGCCCTTCGCGCAGTGATATTCGCAGTTATCTGCTCTCTTCACTAATGATGTCGGATTGCGTGGGCGATTCCAACATGCGCATAATTAACCAAAGATAATAAAAAATCACCTTTAGATAATAAAGAATTAAAATCTCCGAAGTGACTTATCCCGTTAACTTATTCAGCAGAAAATATTTTTAACATTCAATAAGCAATTAACGAAATAAATAATAAAATATAATAAACAATTAATATTTTGCAGATGTAAATTTTCTACTTATTTCTATTCTAATAATATTTTAATTGAAGATATCGGAAAATAAGTGAGTGTGTCGCTACATTAAATCGTTAAAACGATTAAATTATACAATAAATTTATAGCACACATGAAAAGCAATCAAAAGTAAATAATTGTTCAAAAATTACAATCAAGGCAATATTAATAACACATTTTTACATAACAATATTTCAAGTTTGGTATAGCAATCTGGCAGAGAAACTTTTTCTTCCGTTTCTTTTTTTACCTGCAGTAATAATCTAATAAATCGGCGAAATCGGGAATGAATCGACTGTCGCTACTCGACATTCAAGCACGATATTTACGAGACGATTCGATTGAGATTTATGAAAATTATTCGCAACTACTCGATTTCTCGTATTTATATGCAGGTCCGCCGTTCGATCGTACCGTCGATTCCATTGTTCCGCTTTCGACATGTCTAGGCTACTATATATGACAAAGTTAAACGACAAGCTCGACTAGGTATATTCAAATCGTTTGCTCAAACACCACACGCGGAAGTTTTGATCATTCATTTGCATACAGCTGTGTCACGCTCTTTTTAACAAATAAAATTCCGTTCATGGAAAATAATTAAGCAGCTATATCATAATGTTATAGCTACCGTTCGAGTTCGATTACCGCGATTGGTGCGCAATTAATTTCGGCGTACACAATTAATTTCGAATTACCGCGTAAATCGTGACAGCAAGATTAAACCGTAACAGGGTCGTACCTTTTCGGTCGGAGAGAGCTCTCTTGCACGCATCGTCTCTGAGAAATGTCGCAAATTAAGCGCAGATATTTCTCTCTTCCAAATTACAACGCAATCATGTTTTGTGTTACGCAAAGCGGATATTATCCGTTATGTGACTGCATGCGATACGACCCTGCCTGCGCCGCGCGTCCGGGAATTAGGGCAGCCTCTCTCTGTCTCTCCCGAAGGAGAGCGCTATACTATCCAAAAACACGAAGGTGAGCCTCCTCTCGCGGTTCGCGGCCGCCATTTTTGAGATTTAGGAGCGTGTATGCCGCAGGTTACTCGCAGCAGGTGGGTTCTCCAAGCGAAGCGGGTTGACAGCAGGATAACTGACCGGCTGGTTAACCAGCGGCCGATGGAAGCGCGTAACTCAGCGAGCACCATTAGCGCTATCTCTGGCGCGAGTAAAAACTGTAGGATATAAGCGTGCGAAGCACGCACCTTCCCGTTCCCGAAGGGCTTTACGGAAACGGTCCGCCTACCCGTCCCAGTCTACACACGAAATTAACGGAGCGCGTATGTTCGCTCCAAGATCCTCAGCTCCCGCCGGGACATAAGTCTAGCATCGTTATGCATCCGAAGAACGAGGCAGCATCGCTGACGGGGGAATCTCGCTGTTAGCTTTTAATCAAACTAGGTAGTTGAATTTCTCTCTCTTCTCCAATCCAATTCCAAGTGTCCTACGGTCGTTAAGACGTTCCAGATTTCTTTGCATATGACAAGAAAAGCTTTCCTTCGTTCTCTTCATTACGTTACTTTGTCATCCAAGTTAGAGTTTCTATCTTCATCGATCGACCTTTCTATTCTTATTTTCTACTCTTACTAAAGCGATGTTTTCCAAAGCTTGGACGTTTCCCGAAAGTTCACTCGGCCAGAGTTGGTGACAGTAATTGAATAAAGGAGGATAATGCGAGAAACCTCGACTGCTTCTCCCCCGAGACCTGATCAGTGGAGATCACACAAGGAGTTACACATAAAAACATAGATTTATGGGCAGTAGGCGGTGCGAGCGTCGCGGGCGGCCGCAGGTTTGTGCGAAGGAGACAAGCGCCAAGAAATGGGACACATAATTACTCGGGAACTCCGCGAACACGGCGACGATTATTTGACTGGCTTGCTGAGTGTATTCGTTAATTGAATTTAAGGTTATTTAATATGCTTTTAGGCTGCTATCGCGGCGGCTTGCAGACTCCTGAAAGCGATCGATCGGCTCGCGCGAGCGGCCGCGAGGAGAAGCGCGGCCATCGAGAACCGTCACCATAAACCTGCTTCGGGCTGAGTAATGTCCGGGCGTTATCGAAAGTACCGTGTGTGCTCCCCGTTCAATTTCTACCCGACATCGTCCCGATTACAATGCGAGTAGGGCGGGGTGGACTACGCATTTAATTGGCCAGGTGCGCAGAGAGGATGACGTTACGTTTGGAATAATACGGGCGATAAGTAAGTAATGCCATGTAATCCGACAAAAATTTCGGGCTCGCGACGAACGCTGTGTAAAAGTTAACGATCAATTTAATTCATTAATACGTATCAACCAGCTTGTTCCATTTTTGATACACCTCTCGTCCGTTTGGTCTTCCATAAATCTTCGCCAATGGCAGTTGTAAAAATTGTAAACATAAAGGCCTAACGATTTGAATATAAAAATCGCTTCGATCCGCCATCAATCTTGGTAGGTACGCTATAAGCGATGCTTGGATCTTAATTAAGAGCAGCAATTAGTAAATTGCAAAGTGAGTTGAGGGAGTTCCCAAAACGAAGATCGATGGAGCGGTGAAAAATTCACGTGCACATCGGAACAGATTATCGATGCCACCCGGGACGCGCATTTATTTTAATTCCTATCATGATTTTTAATGATTCCAGGGATCGTACTCCCTATTTCTATTATTATAGGAGGAAAAGGGGAAAATTATGATAAAAAAAGGGGAATTTTTTTTACAAAAAAGGGGAAATTTTAATTGATGTGCAGCACAGTCATATACC
>VBVR01006433.1:0-10284 GCA_011638315.1 Tetramorium parvispinum | reverse complement strand
CGGTCTTTTCCGAAAAAGAGTGCGGCCAAGCGTCCATAGACGTTTAACCCTTTTTCCGTACTTTGAATTTTCGAATAAATAAAACCGAATTGAAGTTTAGGACGAGTAAATTGAGAGTATAAAGTCTCAGTATTATTCTCTCAGCCATTTTGGAAATTGCATTGTATTCAGATTGCAATCTTTTGTAGCGTTTATTGCAAAGTAAAAAAGAGTTAAAAATTCAGCCGCACTGTTTAACAATTCTTTTTCGACAAACACTATCCAGCGGATTAAATAAATACGATCTAAACATTGTGAATAGCTCTCTTCATTCTCCTGTCACGAGATTGCATATCTCTCACAATCCCTTCATACAAGCTAATGCAATTAATGCCCAGTTCGCGTGCGTCGATCGCAGGTACGGAAATATGGCTTAATGCGGCGGGGACCGCCATGATCTCTCGTCCCCTCTCTCTTCCCGCTCCACGCGCCCTTTTTAATAAAAATATTTTCCCCCTTCGGCCTCATGGCGCGGCCCTTTCCCCTACTACGAGAGAACCCGACTTCATCCCTCTCTCTCGCTCTCTCGTCGGCCCGCTCGATCGCTCGTATCGCGGTGTTGGGGTGAACCCGATTCGGGGTTCCCCCTCACTGTGAAGGCACTTAGCGTGAAGGTATTTGTCTATCGAAAACTATACCCTCGTTGCTCGCGCCAAGAAATCTGTCCCCTTCGCACGGTCTTTTACGAGATTCCCTCGCGCGCTGCGCACGAGAATCGCGCCGGTTACTCGGCGTTGGAGTGCTCGGTAGTTGGTGACACGTGTGCACGATTTGTGGACACGAGGGAGAGGCAAAAATTAACTTCGGATTTATTCGATCGCGCCCTTTTCCCATCGATACACCGCTACGTTCCCGCCGTGCGAATCGCACTAGAAAAACGCTACGAAAACTTGTAGGAAGCTAAATAAAGAAGACAATAGAACTATAAACTGCTGAATCGACTCTTCTTCAAGCTTATTATATTACGCTTACAAGTTGCATATATCACGTTATCATATCGGTATACTATTAATATATCGACGAAAAATACAAGTTTCCTTGACGCTCGCGATAAATCAGATTTACGTGGTTTAAAATAAAAAAAACGACGTGAGATAGCGAAATGGACAGCGACGTGTTATCTCCCTATTTGAATTTTGTATTTCGCGAAATTTCGAGTTCCGACGCGAACGGAGCTTCCATCGCAACGCGTTGCCCCCCGCAACCATTCTAGATATCTTCGATCCACCCTGTATAGGCGTGTGCATACGCACACGCATTATGCGTCGGGGGGTTCGAGAGGGGAGAACGGGGCAGCGGGAGGGGAGAGGGCGGATTTTGTTTCGCGGAGTGCGACACGATGTCGTCGAGGCGATTAGGCGATCGTGAAGCTTAACTTTTCCCGACGACCGACCTTCAGCAATCAATCGACGCTATTGTGGCCACTGTTACCTTCGGTACACTCTGTATACGCGTGCACATACAGTGCAGAGACACTCTCCCTCTTTCTCTCGCCCTTTCTCTCTTTCTCTCTCTCGCGCTGGAACCTTATCTATCTCCACCACTCTATCTGTCCGTCTCTCTTCCTCTCTTCGCGGTCGGTACTCCGCTCGCGAGCCGCTGCCTCGGGGCGAGGGATAAGAGCGTACAGTGCCGTCGCCATTCATAATTCTACCCCGTTCCAAAGTCTCGAGTACTGAGCCCCAAGTTTTTATTATAATTTTATTCTGCATGTATTTGGGACGAAAGTACAATTTATATTTAATACTACGGAAGAAATATATGCAATTGCAAATATATTGCATATATAAATGACGTCAATGAAAATGTATAAGATATTAAAAAAAAGAAAGTTTCTTTCAAAATCTTTAGAATGTATTCATTAAGAATGCCGATACTATAGTAAGATATTTTTATATTAGAAATACATCTGTTACGAAATGTTTAATTTTAATATTTCCACGTTACTTTCATGCATGTGTGGAATTTAAAGAACATTTGAATATTTTTTATGAAATAACATGTAAAGTGACAACCAAAAGAACTTTGATTTGCGATCGTTACAATTATAATTTAATCATTCGTACAGTGTTCAGAATCCGACTAATGTTCATTTCTACCAATGCAGATTAACTTTAATCTCGGTTTAACTTACTTTTCATCTTTTCCTAATTCTTAGGACTAAAAAAGATAAAAAGAAAATTAAATCGAGATTAAGGTTAATCTGCATTGGACGAAATGGACATAACTCGGATTATTGTTAGAATTTTTTTTGGTTTAATCATTTTGCTTATCTTCGACAATTCAATTAAACTAATCTGTGAATGAATCCAAAGACTGTATCGCTTAAAAAAAATTAAGATACATTTCTTACGTATAATTAAGCATCAAGAAAAATGTTAAAATTCAAAAGTACCTATTAGACGATATAATAATAGATGCATTTGAAGAGTCTCTAACACAACTGCTGCTTCCTCCCGAGCAACATCGGCGTTGCCCGTCCGCACGAGCCGCACCTGCGTCGCAATCCCGCGGAGCGGGGGCGGCGAGGACGACGGCGGTGGCGGCCGCGGCGGCGGCCGCGCGACGGCGTAGAGGAAGGCAACGAGGTGGCACCGCCGCCAGTAGCTTCCAGGCAGTGACTCCGCGTGTAGCGTGTAACCGGTGGGCGGCCTGCAACCGCCCGCACCGTGTGTTATGTCATCGATGACAATCCCAGGACGCGGCGGTGCCCCGAAATCGCATTGGCGATCGGCTAAGTGCGAGTGAGACCGAGGATAAAGTGGATACGTGGCGGAACCTACGGACCGCAAGCTGCCCGATCGTTCGCCAAGTCGGGAGGTGCACCCTGATTCGATCCCCGGCACATCGCCCGATTTCCCCGATTCCCGGAACATCGCCCGGCACCACTATCTACCTCGTGGTGCGTCGGTTCCTCGCGTTCCTCGGAAGGAAACACCCCAGACGCGCCAGACGGGCTTCTAATCAGGCTGTAACGGCGAAAAGCTCATCGGTGACCAGCGTCGTCGAGCGAGTCGACGCGCCGCGCGGCAGCGAGCTTCGATGAGGCTCGATGCCCGCGCCCGTGTCGCTCCGGCGTATCCCTGTTCGGCGGCGCGACATCGGCCGTCGTGTCACGGTTCGATAGCCGGATGAACGCCGGCGACCCCGTGAACGTCAACGGCGCGACCGAGATTGGGATCGCGGCCGCGTCGGGACGATAACGACCAAGCGTGGTGGACATCGCCGCGCGCGCGAGTCACAGGACGCGCCTGGTCCCGGATCGGCGGCGGAAGCTTCGTTCCGGGTCGACAATGGCGCGGTGGCCTTGAGAATCGATCGCGCGGGAGCGAGTCGGGTGAACGGTCGGGGTTTCGGTCTGGCGCGATTGAATCCGCGCGATCCACACGCCGCGCGATCGTTTCGCGCGCGCGCGCGCCTACCGGGTGTCTACGATGCGCGGAGCGGCAATCGGGCAAGCGCCGGGTCGCGATCACGTTGAAGGAGGTACGGCCGCCGCGACATGCCAATGGAAATATGTGAACCACGAGACTAATTGCAAATCACACGCCTAGGCAGCTCGCGCGTGAGCGCGCGCGCGCGCGCGTTCAAGAAAAAGAGTCGCGTGTGTCGTATTACGCGACGGTTGCAATAATCCAATAACGGTCGTCGCCGAAGTCAGTGTCGATCGATCGCCGGCAGTCGGGAGACCGGAAGCGATCTCGTCGGACGAGAGAGACAGAGTAATCACCGTTCGTTGAATGGAGTAATGAGCGGGGCCCCTGCGCGGGGCACAGTGCCCCGTCGTCAAAGACGCCATCATCATCACCATCATCACCACCATCATCATCAGAAGCAGCAGAAACGCGTGCGGGACGACGCGCCGCGGGACGAGAAGCTGGACGCGCCCGAGGAGAAGCGGCCCAAGATCAACCCGATCTTCCTGTGGGCGTCGCAGCGCGAGCAGAGGATCGTCGAGGTGAGATGCGAGGACTACGACAAACGTAATCGCATCAAGCTCACCAAGACCGCGCAAGGATGGCGCTCGATACCGCGCACCACGTCGAACGTGTACACGATCGCCGCCGCCGCTGGCAAGAAAACGGCGCCGAGCATGGCCGACACGTCGCCGGCCTCCTCGGTCTTGTCCAACGACGAGAAGGAGAACGGCAAGCGATGCCACCAAGAGCCAGCGAGCGCGACGGCGAGCCCTCTTCGGTGCCATCCGCGAATGTATTCGTCGAACGGCACGACGAACGGTTTGCTTCCTGGCGAAGGCGCAGGCAGAAAGAAGCGTGCTTACGATGAAGAGACGAGTCGACGGGGATATTCCTCCCCTCTGCGAGGGCGCGACGAAATTAACAACGACGACGACGGCGGTGACAAAATTGAAGAGAGTAAGAATCGCGAAAAGAAGCTGAAGGATCGTCTGTCCAGCTTGAAGAACAAGGACAGGCTGAACGGCTGGATCAACCTGCAGAGATTGCAAATGGACAAGCTGTTCCAGCCGCGCGTTGTGTTGGAACTGCTGCAACTGTCGCAACTCCCTGAGAGCGCGCATCAAAATGTCGTTCGCCACACGAGAAGTAAGGACGCAACGGCGAATGAGGCGAAGCGAATAGAGGAGAATAACGAGCGAGTCGAGGAGACCGCCGTGGCGGAGGAAGATGAAGATGAAGAGGAAAGGGAAGAGGAGATAGACAATGAGGAAGCGGAGGAAGAGGAGAACAGTGAGAAATCGAATCGGATGAACAAGGCGGGTATTCAAGACATATTGAACATGATAGATGCCACGGCCTCGCCCGTTCTCGCCACTGACACTCCCAGCGCCGATTTGCCAGTAGACTCTACCAAGACTGATGAGGTCCTCGACGAAAAGCAGTCCGCCGAAAGACAGCAGGTCACGGATGCGCTGCTCGACGATATGACGGAAACGAGGAATGTGTCCAGTTACGAGACCGAGGCCGTCGAGCAAGACGGTGAAATCGACGACAAACTGGAGGTGCACGAGGAAAAGATCCTGCAAGTGGAAGTAGAAGACAAAAAGATTCGGATAGAGGACAATCTCGGGCTTCTTACGCTGAAGAGCAACATCGGGACGACGCCGAATTCCTGCAAAGTCGCCGAGGCCGACGGCGGTATTGTCGTCGACCGACCGAAATGCGGACCGGACTCCCTCGTCACGTGTATACCGACCGAGGAAGAGGAGGCGCCGGACGAGCCCGGCGACCCGTTGAAGCTCGACTACGACAGCTCGAAGATTCTCGACGCCCTGAGAAATACGCCAGGGCTCTCGGTATCCGTAATGAGGAACCACACATCCGATATTGGTAAAAATTCGATTGTGCCGCCCGCGAGGCCACCCTCAAAGGCGTCTTCGTCGAGCAGATCGCCAGACTCTCAGGCGGAATGTGTCGAAAAACTACTAAAGAACGCGAATGACTTTGGTCGCGACGGCTCGCCTCGCAATCTGCCCGGTCTATCGATCGTTATACCGAGCTACCGCTATAAAAGTGTTTCCGGCCAGCTAACAGCCTCGCCGAACACGAAGCATCGTGTCGAGTCGCCGGAAAGCACCGTCAGTTTCAACAAGACCGACGTGTATCCGGAGGGAGTAAAGGTAGATGGATTTCCCCACGAGGAGGACGGAGACGAGGAAGAAGACGAGGACGACTGCGACTCGCAAGTTCTGGAAGATCTTCGACAGCAGAAGGTGGATTCACTGGCGTATGACGGTGTCGACGCGGATTATTACAATGGGCTCGGTACCAGAAGCAATCAGGATGATCGCAAAACTCCGCTGGAGAATACGAAGAGCGATCATGTCTGGATCGGCTCCGGTAGAAACAGCGAGGCGCAGGCTAAAGGTAAATATCAGGATCTCGAGCACTTTGACGAGCAGGTCCTGGAGGAGCTGCGATCCCGCGGCACTGTAGTCTCGCCACAACCCAGCGGAATTCCTTGTTCTCCGTCGTCCAGGAGGCCATCGTCAGCATACCTCGAGAGGTTACTTCCTAGTCCACCGTGTTCAGTGTCCTGCTCGGAGGACGCCAAGAGCGAATTGACGCTGAAGAGCATCTTGGCCTCGTCCAACTGCGCGGATCCGCGGGATTGCGAAAAGGCGAAAGAGGCAGTGACGATTCGATCCGATCAGAGCATCGATCAACCCATCTCTCGATCCGTGCATTCGAGTATCGACAAAAACGCGAGAAGGACCAATCAGCGCAACTTCCAGGAACGTCTGAACATTCACAACCAGGAGGCGAGGACCTCTGGCAGACCAATGTCCAGCGGCGACATTCACAGCACCTTTTACGCGGCAGCGGAACGCGCCGCGCCCAAGAGACCGATGTCCGCTGAGTGGCAACCGACGACCGGGCAACGGTACAGAAACCATGCCGCCTATTACCAAAAAACCGTTAGTAAAACGAGGAACTACCTGACCGATCAAGATCAAATCACCTGTTCCACGTCCAGCAGCACGGACAAATTTCTGGATCCAGCCAGGCAACTCCGCGAGCTGATCGAAACTGTCGGCCACCTAATCCCCGATCCTCTCCTAGTACCTCGCGACCACTTGCCAGGTCTGGCTGCCGCGCCGGCAACGGAGATACCAAAGTTGTTGGCCAGCAGGCCCGAGCTCAGACTGCCCGAAGCCCTCACCAGGCCCGATCTTCTCCGGGATCCCGATCTGCTCGTGATATCGCTGGCGCATCTGCAGCATGTGCTGGACCACGGCGAAGGCCCGGTCTCCCGGTCGCGATACTCGTCACCGCAGCAGCCTAAAGCTGCCGTTAACGGCGCCGTTAACAAAGGATCGTCCAGTTCGATGAACGGCAACGGCGTGAAAGGAAGCGGACTCAGCGGCACCGTTGTCACGGGCAAGCCCAAGCTCAGCTGCAAGCCGATTTGCACGCTGATGCCAATGCAGCCCATAGACCTGTCGAATGGCGGCCGATCGCGCATCAATCCCTATTCGCCCTTGCTTAGAGTGCGCAGTGGACTGCTCAAGCAGGAGCCGGAAGTGAGCTCTACCGCGAGCTCGCCGGACGAGTCGCAGCTATGGCATCCGTTGTTCGGCAGGTAAACATTAATCCTCACGTTTGCTTTTATACGCCTTCCACCTCACACCGTGGTCTCAAGTTTCCTTTGTTGATCCACGTAGTGTGACTCTGACGCGCGAGTGAAAAAAAAACGAAATCATCGTGCAAGAAGCAACGCTAGACAAAAACATGAGAAAGCTTAAATTTCGTCACAAAAATGTAAAAATGCCGATTGAAGCTTAGTAGACTCCAGTGTGAGGTGCAAAGGCAAAACTTGCTTAATCGTAATTTTGTGAGAAACATATCTTGTAGTATTCTCTTACATTCTCTTATATTCTCTCGAATTTATATTTTATATAAGTTGAAAGAATTTGCATTCTGTAGGAGAAAGAATTCACAAATCTATTTACTTGAAAAGTAAAGTTCTAAAAAAATCACAATTGATTTTGGTAAAATTAATAGTTTCAATATGAATCATGCATTTATTTCTTTCGAAAAAAACAATTCAATTGGCTGAGAAAATTACGGATGATTGAAACTCCTCGAGGATAATTGGAATGAGGTCGATAGCGATGATTATTACACATTTTTCCCCGCTGAGTTATCTAATCATATAAATTACGCTGATACAGTATTTGGTGTAATCAAACGTTCACTCAGAGCGCAATATATCCGATGAAATACACGGAGGGCGTGCTAGAGCGAGCGGACGGCACTTCGGATATATTTAGAGCGAAAGAGGTGACCGAGGAAATATAAAAAAATTGAACAAAGTGGCATCGATGCTTCGCGCGCAAATAGGTCGGCCTTAATAACGATTGTAGCAGGTGTACGAAAACAATGCTGTTAACTCCATCAAATGGGCATGAAGGTGAGAGATCAACGAGAGAAAGAGAGAGAGAGAGAGAGAGAGAGAAAACGACGACGTTGAAAGAAAATCGACGTTAGAGTACGATCGCAGGAAGTTGTACGTTGATCCCTTCCGTGTCTGCAATTAGCACGCGGCGATGGTGATCGCACGCATGCAAAATGCGTCCCCAGGACAATTAAATTTCTATTATTCATATCGACCGTCCGCCTGGCACCGAGAGAGAGATTCGCCGTGTCTTTATGCGTACGAATCGCGGGGCGAGCGACTGCTACTTCGCGATTCCGTTTGACTCGCCGATCCCAGGTGGAATCGACGGCTCGCGGTGGTGACTGTCGTCGTCGGTGCGACCGGGGGATTCATTTGCATCTTAATACCGACATAGCGACCGCGACGTGACTAACAAACTTCACCGCACTCGGGCCTGCCACTCGGGCTTATAACGAGCCGATCGCACGTCGTACGTACATCGACACTGTTAAATATTTAAATTAGATCGAACGCCCGTGCGACAGGCGCCTTGGTATCGCGCCTCCTACGTCGACAGGTCGAGCATGACCTACTATACCTCCCCCGCGGAGACGTCGGAAGAAGGATTGATGACCGTCGTTCGACCGTAATTGGTGACGAAAATAAGTAGACCCGCCTTGTAAAAAGAACAAGTTGCGACGTAATAGTAAAAATTTCCACGTAAATTTTCGTTGCTTCGATTTTTTTTTACTCGAGATTGCGACTCTATTTTTATCTTGACTGTTTAAATTTTACAAAGTTCCGTGTCGCGTTCATTCGTCCCGTCGCCTATTCAAGTGCAGCTTAGAATAGAATCCCCGAAATTGTGCGTAGTGTACATCGAAATTTTTGGCAGAGCTCGCTCGAAACGCGAACAGTTTGTCTCTACGGAGATCTCGATCAGGAAGTCGCCAGTTTCTCGATCCTGCGGCGGACGCTCGCTAATTGGCGCTCGAGACTTCTCTAATTAGGATCGCCTGCTCGGATACACGATCGGCTGCATTGGCACAATGCGAAACTGGGTCGTGGCAATACTTCTCGTCCTACGTTCGTTCTATGCCTAATTCGCGCTAGCTCGACACCGGCATCGACGACGTCTACGACGATAGAAAAGCACCATTGCACAAGTCATGCAATATTTAGGATGCATAGGCTCGGGTATAGATCCAGAGAATCGATAAGAATACGTGGATAGAAAGGATAAGGTTATTCAATGACGGTATGCTAATTCTCTTCATCGGTCACACCAGGAAGGACGTCTGCGACGTTATTCGTGAACGATCGTTTCATTTATTATGTTTTAGACCGCTTTGTCGCGCGCTTCGAAGCTGCTGCGATAAATCAGCCTTGGATTAATTTGATTAGTATAAGACCACGACTTTCTCGTTTGTCCTTCGAATGACGACTAAATTCTGTATAACAGAATAACGAGTTTGTTTACTTTCCCCCCGTCGATAAAAATAAAATACTATAGGCTATGTTGCAACAAAAGTTCACATAAAAACATTATCAATATTACCATCAAAATTAAATTTATTCATATCACACAAAAACATGTTTTTTTACGTGACAGATAGGAAATAAAAATATTTAAATTATATATTTATTTTACTTATATTTATTTTGAAATTTTCATGATAAACAACTTCGAAATGAACAAAGAATAAGTCGTAAAATTAAAAGTAAAAATTAAAAATAAAAAGTGATGTAACTTCCCGTAATATATAAGTCACACAGTATGTAAATCTTTGTATGATATTTACGGAAATCCAAAAATATCTAGAGATAAATTTCGATCAGCCAGGCCAGAAGAGTAGCTTGCATCAAATCTGCTCGTGTCTCGTTAATGAAACGCGAGGGACAAAAGGACTTGGTCGGCAATTAATAGACGCGGGTCTCAGAAGGGACAAGGAGAGACCGTCCGGAAAGTTCTTCTCCCGGTCTCTCGCGTTTAGGATTACACGGTGCTTGATCGCGCGATCCGCACGACGTAAACACGAGCACCAGCGCTACGTGTGCACATGCACGGCCTCGAAAGGCGCGGGTCCCGAACGCCCTTTCGCCACGGCAGAGCACTTGTGTAAATAGCATTAGGATGCTACTCTCCGCCGACGAGGACAAGCAGACGGACGACTTTAATGAGAGGGAGAGGCATTAGAGAAGGGCCCTCGTCGTCCTCGTCGTCGTCGTCGTCACCGTCGTCGTTGTTGTCGTTGTGTGACGTCGACACGAACGTTCATCGATCGCGCACTAAGCACGGGGAATTCGAAAGCGCGGAGGGTCGCGGAGAGGCAGAGGGAAACGCCGGACAGGAAGCAAAAATTTCAGCGGGGTTTAACCCTCTCG
>VBVR01006432.1:0-10285 GCA_011638315.1 Tetramorium parvispinum | reverse complement strand
ATCTGAGATAATACAATTAATGCTTGATATTGTCTAGAAGGATTCTTTTATAATACGCGTGACGGTCCTGTGATTAAGCCTCGCGCGTTTTGTTTACAAGCGTTTGTAGGCTCGACGCGCGGTAAGAGGGGGACGGTGGGCGCGGACAACGAAATCAGCCCGAAATGTGCAGATATTTGACAGCTCTGGCTTATGTTAAGATAAATTTGAAAAGAAAAAGACAAATATCATTATAACGATATGTGTTCACATTATCTTCGATTGTTACAATTTCTGATGAATTAAAGGTAGATTTTTTGTCAAGAGGTTAAAGTGATAATTTTTATCGTCCCTACGATATTAATGATCTCGTTCGATTCCTTTCGTAAAATGAATCCACAGCATTCATCATATAAACTCAAATATCGGATATTGTATGAGCAATAGTGACGTAACTGTTGCGCGTATTTAATTGCACGCGACGTCGATGCTTAGTGCAGAATAATTCCGGCTTCATATTTCGTGTGTCCGCTTTCTCTTGCATCCAACAGTAACGTTGATGAAACTTTTTATATTTCATCTAACGGTCTGCAATAAGGGACCGTGTAGTTTATGGTAGCGTATCCAATCGCATCTACGTACATATACAAATTTCTATGATGCTGCATACACTTAATGATACTAAGCAGAATTATATGTAATCAATAAAAGGTGAACTTTGACTGTTAATGAAAATAACACAAATAATAGAAATGTCTTCATTCGATTGAGCTGAATCTTTATACTTATTAATATATTTGCACATATATTTTTTTAGTTAAACTGTTTTTAATTAAATTGATAATTAGTTTTAGTAATAACGATGCTAAATAAGCATCTTTTATTGAAATTGTAAAGGATTTAGTAGAAATAATAGGGAGGTCTAACAATAAGTTCTGATTCTGGAGATGTTTTTCGCAATAAATTATTTACAGTTTATTTCTAGAAAAGATTCTTATTTAGCATTATTATTACTAAAATTGTTTGTCAATTTAATTACATGTACTATTTTAGCTTCAGCTTGAGACTATATTATATTTTAAAAGCGACATTATTCAGTAAGTAGTTTACTAAATTAAAAAATATATACGCAAAGATATTAATAGGTACAAAGATCCAGCCTGACGGGATGAAGGCACTTCTATTATTGGCAGAATTATTTATCTAGATATAATCGGTCATCTTTGACCATTTAAGTAATAATAAATGGCAAAAATAACTCCTATATTGAAATAAGATTGAAATAAGAAAGAGAGAAAATAAATAGGAAGAAAAATATAACTGTTAAATTATAATCTTCGCGTGCAATCGGAAATATATAATTATAAAACGGTTTGCTGAAATATTTCATTATTATTAACATGTGTATAATTAGTAAGACAATTTTAATATTAGTTTAGTATAAAAAATGATAAAAGAATATATATATTTATGTGCGCGGAATAGAAAGAAATAGGATAATTTAGCATATAAATTAAGAACATACTTTGGCGGGAGGCGCTACCGTGTCTCTTGATACAAGATAACAGAGGAAAGTTTGTGTAATCTCAGTGGAGAACAATAAACATCTATTCATATGATTGGAACGAAAAGCGACTTCGAAAGATCTATTGCTACGATATCGAAGTAAGAGGTAAAGGATTCTACGTCGCTACAGTTCTGAGATTATGCGACTATAAGATTATACAGTCATCGTAATTCATTTTTTAATATTTATTCCTTACTCATGATCCGTGATCTGTTCCGTATGCTAAGCATAGAGTTTGGTATTTATCGGCATAGCGCAAGATTGTTGCGGGTATTACGGGCACGGTGCACGTACTAACTGAAGAGCCCTGTGCAAGGTAAAGAGGAGCGAAGCGAGCTCCGCGCTCTATCGCGAATCTTACCGCGCGTGTAAACTCATAAAGCTTCAAGTACAGTAACCAGACCGGCGTCGTGACGTACCTTAAGACTTCGCAGAGCAAAGGGTAATAATGTCTCGCGCGGCTTCGTTTTTACACCTCAGCTGCGCCTCGAATTAACCTTAACCTTAGACTCGTACTTATTTGAATTTCTTAATTTGAAAAAAAGTATAATTAACATCGGTTAATCGGGCATATCTGTAAACTGTATCTTGGCGTTGCCGAGGATAACGAGTGTTCGAGATAATCTCGTGTAATGCAAGATCTGATACACGTCCCATACATTGAAATAGCTTCCAATCAATCGGTTCGTCATGCTAAATGCATCCCATGCGTTGTGATGCATCATCGATACGAAAGGCGGCGTTCGCTGATTACAGCCGCATTTCGAATTTCTGGTTTGGACGGAGGAGAGGAAGAGGCGCGCGATAGTGGGATACATATTATGCAAATATGTTTGCGCTGCCTCACGTTGTGAAATAATGTCGGCGGCCGCCGGACGGTGGTCAGCCTAGTGGCCGAGTGCCGATAGCGTTATTATATTATTTCGCTAATGTTATTGCTGTGTGTTATGTGCGGAGCCCAATTAATATAATGCGGACGGGAGGATCGCCGTTTGATCGGATTTGCGCGGGCCTTTGATGCGGCATCCAGCCTGAAATCGACCGCTCGATGATAAAATTGATTAATGTCGCTGTTCTATCCTGGTCCGACCGAGTGACTGGGGTCCCGTAAACACATACCGCAAAGGATATGCCGTGCTGACGGAAGGGCGAAGTATGGTGAAGCGTCACAAGCGAATCTTGCAAATGTTAAACCAAAATTTACTGGCCGTAACTGGCTGTAATTCTATAGCGAGAAGAATAGTGCGCTAAAGCATGTTATCATTATTACGCTTTCGTTTCAATTTCTAATGTCTGCACTTTTAGTGGCAAATTATAGACATATATGTATATGAATGTTAATGTTCAAAGAAAATATCAACACTGACAACACTAGTCAGTTAATCAAAGTGCAAAGTCGAAGAAAGTGTTTTCGATAGCGAATTTTCGGAGCGACTCGCAAACTCCCGGCAGGAATGCTTCTAAGTGGGAGTCCTAAAAGGACGTAAAAATCCGCATCGGAAGTTCGTTTGTTTCCAAAGTGAAGCGAGGAAATATTCTCCGCGTAGACTTCCTCCGACGGCGCGAACTTCAGAGATCGAACACGTCAAACTTTGAATAACGAACCGGCTGCTAATGAGCGTCGTTCATTGTGCCCGGAATGCGTTACCCGCGCGCACAGATCCCTGGGCGATATTAAATATTTGATCAATATCCCGATCGCGCGCGGCGCATTGGCCGCGTCGCCGTCGCTCGCCTGCGATCGGTTATCCGATTACTTTGCAATCGGTTTTATCCGCAAATGGAATCGAAGATCGCCGCAGCAAGTCGGCGATTAAAAGCTCGTTCGCTCGTGCGTGCGAACGTATCAAAACTCGCAAACCGATAAGCGAGCCTCGCGCTTCGCCGGTTGTCTTTTAATTAACAAGTCGGTGTTCTATATTCGTAAAAAAAAAACGTTAGCCGCGAGTGCACTTTTTGCTGGCATAATGTTTTCTTCTATCATGTATTTTAACTGTCCCATAAATTTGCTATTTTAACATGACACGTTCTTGTGTCCTCCTTTCTTCTTCTTTATTTAACGTTATTTAACGTTATTTAACGTTATTTAACGGCAAAAAACGTCACTCTTCGTAATTAAATTATATCTTGTCGAGCAGATAAGATTCTCGTTTAAACATGACTTGAAGCTATTCACTGACACCTTGCATAAATGGAAAAATGTACAACTAGAAAAAAATACCTATTAATAAAAAATGTCTATTAAAAGTAACAGTAATTTCTTATTTACAACAAAATTTAAATCGTACTTGCACAATTTTCGAATCTCAAATCCGATAGTCACCACTAACGATCATAATTCAAACATATCCACCAAGTGCGGAGAAGTCCCGAGGTAAGTTCTTAACGAGCTCGCATTCCTTAATGATCTTAAAATCGCGTGCATTCAGAGGGATAATTGCAAAACGGCGTCATGGTACTTCGCTGGAAATCCCTTTTTTCGCCACGTACTCGATTTTTCTTCCACGATTCCGACTCGCCGCGCGATTCACAATTAGCATTCGCAGTGTTCATAGCGGCGCGCAACCATTCGCTTTCGTCTCTCGTCGTTTATAATCTTCCTCTTACTCATTCATGACAAACGATGCTGGCCGAGGACAACGACACTGGCAACTGCAACGTCGCCGTTGAGATCGGAGTGCGACAAGTAGCTGGGAAGAGAGCGAGTTAGCAGGGGGAGCGACAGAGACAAACCCGCGCGGCGAACGGGTGTGTGCGGGTTTTAATTATTTCCACGAGATGAGATTTCGCCACGGCAACTAGTATTGAGCGTTAGTCCGGTGTAAATTCCGGGATCCCGGGCTAATCGGCATAATTCCACGGAATCCGTAATGGACTTTGGGAATGGGCGCTGGGTAGGACACTGGACCGGCAACATCCACCCTACCTCCACCAACCAATCCCCTCCCGACAGAGCCGTTTTGTCCATCGAATATCTGTGCGCGCGGTATTTATGTAGTATGACGTAAGCTTTGCATAGGTTTGCCAAAAGTTTTATATCTCCGTAGAAAGCGCTGCCTCAAAGTATGAAGAAAAATTGCGAAGAAAACGTGAGTTAACATCAAATATATTAGATTGATTGGCTCATTATCAATTCGATAGAAGTCTTATTTAATTTTTTCCGTCTTATTGTACGATAAATAATTTATTTCGACAATATATTAAAAACTTTAACTATATTTTAAAAAGTTAAATTTTTAATATGTAATATAAAAAAATTATCTAATGAAAATTTTTAATATAATAGCCTTAATTCTCTGCCTTCCCTCGATTTCTTTCATTTAATTTTGCCATATTCCCATTTCTTGCCCTTTCGATATCCTGTATGCATGTGTGGGCGCGTATACCACCACCCTCCTTTCTCTATTCGTTTCACATAGCAAATTAGATCTTCTTGGTATCCGCTGACCAACTGTAAAGAGCTTAATGCAATAGATTCGCAGATTGTCCAGAAAATCTGACCAAGCACGATCAAATTTCGGCCATTATATCTTACCATGAATGCAAACTCCTTTGTAAACCCTTTGGCGCATAATGGCAAAGCCTATTATATTTACGCGTTCAAAATAGTTTATTTTTTATATGAAAGTACGGAAAAAAATTTTTTAAAAGTTGGTTAAGTCAAATTTTTATCGACAAAATCGATCACTCTATGCTATTCATAGGTAATTGACGAAAATAATTAATTCACAATAAATTAATAAAAAGATAAAAGTATATTTGGTTATATATATATATAAAGTAATTGCTATATCCTTTTTTTAATGAAAAATTAAAAATAGCTATTTATTCTGCTGTATGGAATATTAATATTTGTTGTTTTATTCAAAAAATTAAATATGATATATAATAAAAGAGCGTATTTAGAAATGTTTAAGTTTAAATTAATTCTTATTAAATTTTTTATATAAACTTTTTACCATAATGTGATGGACTACTAAAACAAACTGAATATAATATGATATGTAGGATTTAATCATATCCCACTAACGATTGATGAATCATTTGCACTGTGCTTATTGGCATTGATCAGTGAATGGTGTATTATCGCGGATATAGCGTAGGCGGTTAACCCCTTCCTCTTGTTTACCCATTAAATCAATCGAGTCATTCAATCAATTTATTTCTCACTCATTTTTTAAATTATTTATCAATTATTTACTATACATACTTTTCTATTATTGTATTTGACATTAATTAGATATTATTTTATTATCATTTTTTAAGAACATTATGCAAATGTATATCTCTAAACAGATAAGGAAATAAATAAATAAATCTTTAACTTTTACGGTAACATTTAAATAAATAGTTTAAATATATAATTTATATTAACATCGATTATTATGTACAATAATTTAAACAAACAAATTTAAAGACATTTATCATTTAAGTTGTAATAATTTTCTATCTGCCAATATGTCAGAATCATTAACAAAATCAATAAATAAAGTAAATTCTCGTGAAATCGTAAGCTATTTTAATTATTCGGACATTGTAAATGTGAGCTTTTCTAAGATTACAGGATTTAGTCGAAAATCTATTCTATGCGAAAATTCATGAAAATTGAAACGTGAATTACGAATCTGATTGAAGGGTCCAAGAATGATCTGGTGGAATACTAGATTTCGATAGAACGATGCCTATATCTCTAATGTCCCATTAACTATATGCACGATTACAGGAGATTACATGCAGGAAGCATAGAGAGGGAGAGCGATATCCCGCGAATAATTCGATGTCGCATTACTACCATTCCACCTGCGCATCCCTCGTGGTTGGATTGCTACAGACAGGTAACAGATGGCCTGTATCCTAAGATATAATATGTATATAGATAACCACATTCGTAAAATGTGTTACGAGTTTGACCAAAAAATACAAAAATAAATTTCAATTAAAAAAGTTGGTTCAAATGCATCTGAACTTTAAAATATCGTTAAAAGTCTTAACGTTTTTCATAGTGCTTTACTCGTAAAAAAATTTACGAGTCAATAATTAATATCTAAACTTTTTTATGTCCAACCCATAATAGCAACCAACGTCGTCTCCAAACAGATAGGCGGGTGCAAGGAAGGAGCACGAGGGAGAAAGACCGAGACTTGGACAAGCAGCCGACTTGGACAGTTCGACCGGTGGCGTTCAATGCTAATGAAATTCCGCCGGTCGCTTTCATAGATTGTGCAGTCGGCCGAAGCGACTACCGGTTTGGCATGAGCGCGGGCGTCAATGAATAGTCGCGCCAGAACTATCGGAATAAACGGTAAAACTGTCCCGAGAACGGCACGTGCGCGCGCAAAGAAGCAAAAATTAATTATCTTATTTAATTTTGTAATAAATAAATATAGGAAATATATTTTCTATTGTGTTAACTGCCTCTATGTTTCGTATTTATTTTGTAAAATCAAATTTTCTGTTTTTTTATTAGTAACTAATTATTTGTAAAATAATTTCTGTTTTTATATTTTTATAAATTTTTATAAAATATTAAAATTGTTGGTGAAGAAACAGAAAATAATGACAATAAAGTAGTTTAGTAATCAATAAAAAAAAATGATTAAATACGATTGATTTCACGAGAAGATTTTCAAAAGACAAGAATATTTTTGAAGAGTACAGAATGATGTAAATTCCACGGAGTTTGCCACCGAAATGTAACTCTGATAACTCGAGTTTGCTCGCGAGGATGTCGTGCGAAAATTGCGGAAGTTAATGAAAGAGATCGATGATGTATATGTACGCGAAGTCAATGGAGAAGCGAAGAGAGCGCAATCCGATCGACAACCGAGTCGAACTTTTAACCGGATAAATGAAAGGAACTGACGGAAAGAATCGTAGGATTTAATAAACATTCCCGGATGGTAATCGGCCGCCGGCAGTAGCCGGGTCTCTCTCTCTCACTCTTTCTCTCTGTTCCGCGAACGGTTTTCCTGGCGAACTCAGATTCCAGGGTAGATTAAACCCGCCGGAGATATGCCGCCGCCGTCGTCGATAAGTGGCTTTAACTTTCAGAAGCTGTTCATAGTTCAGTGCGTACGTAATGAAGATTCGCAAGAAAGTCAAGGTGGGAGCGAAATCACGGAGGACGAAGTCACGGCGACGCATTCGAGGATAATAAAAGTTCTTCCCCGCGGACGGGGGATTCGATCAATTATATTATACGACCTTATTAGTTCGTAGATGTTTTCCCATGCGATCATCGATCACACTTAGAGGAGGCATAACAGTTGATTCTTTTACTCTCAAAGATTGCTTATCATACCTGGGGCCTTATATAACCAGATAAAATATAAATATTGAAAATTTTAGAATAATTGCTACAGTTGGAAGTTCTTTAAGTTAATTAGCATTAAATAGTTTGTTACATTTTCGTTTAACTGCAAACTCAACATAATCAGTTTTATAGCTGCAGGATTGCGTTTCGCATAATGCTGCCATGCTGGAAAATGAGATATTTTGGCGCGCATAATTATTCATTGTGTCGGATTTTCAGATAAATTCGAGCGGTCTTGAATCCTATTCATTATATTACTCGTGCTATCCGACATTGTCTCTTCAGTCAAAACGAAACATTGATATATGTTTTTCATGCTAATTTTTTACAAAAAGAAGTACGGAGGGAAAATACAGACGGAAAATTTATCAATGCCATTAATTCTTTCGATATAGAAGTTAGAGAATATACCAACTTTGGTTGTAAACTTTACCGATCGTCCGTTCGAAATTAACGCAGTACATTTTGCATCGATTAAATCAGCAGAACGATTGTCACGATAGGCGTTACGGTCGCCCTTTACGTCAAGCTATTTGACATTGCCACAGAGAGCCATTAGCCACGACATTGCGCACGATTTCGACAATCTTGGGACCGTTCGCCTTCCTCTTGTAAAGGCCTTTGTAGACCAATCGTGTATCCATGACGGGAAACTACAGGCGGATACAGAGAGGGGGAGGGGAGAGAGAGAGAGAGAGAGGCGGACGCAACAATTGTTGTATACGTATATGTACATATATAGTCATGTCAGACATATACACGGTCACACAAGTCGGAGCGACAGGTCTTTGACGTGTTCTCCGTTGCAGGAAAATGTTCCCTTTGTGCACACACGGATATGACCGGCATGCACACTAGTCAGCGGAACGGTAATGGACCAGTTAGCGGCTTTATAAAACAAATAAATCTTCGAAAGATACCATTGTTAAGCGTCATTTATTTGACGCGCACTCATACGACGGTCGAAATGGCAATATGCCCTCTATCGTCTTTCTCTTGATGCTCGATTTTAATTAAACAGCTTTTATGTAAAAGGGAGAGCAAATGTCCGTTTTATTCTGCGTTAGAAACATTCTCTCTCAAAGCCACAAATAAAACTTAACAGACTCTGTCTGTAACTGAGAATATGTAAAGTATTTAACATGTTCGTGCGTAGATCGTGATGTGAAAGTTATTTAATGTATCAACATGGAAGTTAGAGAATGTAAAATCGTATTTATTTATTTGCACGGAGATATATTTCGCAAAGCACCGCCAGCAACTTCCTCAAATTCGGTTTTGTATTTGAAATTCAAATTGCACGCGTTATCGAATTCATGTGTCGTATCTATATATAGATATATAACTTGGTGGACGTCAATTATAAAAATATTTGACCATAAATCTTCGATATAATGGCATGGGAGAGAATTTCCGTTTCATTGCAATATCTCTGAAATATCGTTCGACAAATTTTTCGACGCTGAATCGAGCAACAGCGAAAGAGCAACGAATACACAAATCGCGTATTCATATCGAATAAACTGAAAGCAATTTTTATCGGCCATGTAATCGATGGTCACTCTCGCTCTCTCACTCGCGTTGATTACTTAATCCTTCACAAAGCCATAGCGATGACAATCGCGATAAATTTTTCTTCACACCCAGAGTTATTAATTTAATTTATATATCTTATATCGATGCAATCTTTCATCACTATTATTTACGTTAAATGTCATTGACGTTTTATTAAAATATTATATTAAATATTGTATTTTAAAATATGTAACTGATTGTATACTTTCTAACAGCAAGAACGCAATTATTACGAATTATACGCATTTTCATGATAAGTTTATCGAGAAAAAATTATTCTTAAAAATATCGCGCAGCAGATTAATGTTTTTTAATCCCCTCATATAATTCCTTGCAATCTGTTACTAATAACATTGAAAAATGTAAATCAGCTTCTTATAGGACCGAAAGTGTAATAATTTATGGAAATACATCCGATTATTCATTATGAACACAACAGCTATACCGTTGTCAGTAGCGTAACTCAACAATTGATCAGACCAAAAGTGATTTCGATTTTAATTAGTGCTTCCGCAAAATGAAAGAAAATCTTGACCTTGTCTTGAAAATCAAGACAATATAAATATTCATCTCTTCTAATATAAGACTGAAAAACACATTATTGCACACATATACGTATACATATCAGTTTTTCTCAAGAATCGATTATTGAAACCATGAAATAAAATTTAAATTGTTTTTCAAGACAATCTTCATCTTTATTGAATCACGCAATTGCAAATACGATATTTCAAATATTACATTGACTTTCAAGACCTATTCGTTGTCACGTACTCAGTTCCTATTTCTTTAACCATCTCATCGAAAGAATCCAGTATAAGTGCATGCAGCTGGGAAAAACCATAAAATAC
>VBVR01006431.1:0-10286 GCA_011638315.1 Tetramorium parvispinum | reverse complement strand
CTCTCTCTCTCTCTCTCTCTCTCTCTCTCTCTCTCTCTCTCTCTCTCTCTCTCTCTCCCCCTCCCCCCCTTCCTCTTTTTCGTTCTTCGTTCGTTTCTCTACATCCACTGTGGCGTCAGGCAGGGGGATGCAATTGAAGGCAAATGCAATTCCCGATATTAGATTCGCCATTCGTTCTCTATTCGAATCCTGTGCCTTTTCTTCTCGTATTCCTCTTGTATTGAATACCGTTCACCGAGTTTGGCCGGTGAATTATCGGTCGATGTTTTCTGCATGACTTTGCGAAAACCATCAACGACCAACTCACTAATACCACGCCGCATATAATAATCGTGCAGTTTAATAATCGCTAGTTCCGCGGAAAAAATTGTGGCACATTAAAGTTTAAAAAGATGTAATTAAAATTTATTTTCATTAAATATAATTAATAACTACGATAACATATATCTAATACTTCCAGCAAAACTTTTACGAACTAGAATATTTACGGAAATATTCGTGAACCAATCATTAAAAATAATAATAACTTGTTATATGTATAGATACATATATAATTAGGTAATTTGATGGTACTTACAAATTCTATTTAAATGTAAAATAGTTTGCTACAAGATATTTTGCGAAAGTTCTGATAAATTTAATTCGCGTACAAAAATCCAAGTATGCGTAATAGCTCGAGAGGAAACTCGATCGTGGGTTTCACGGTGCACCGTGATGTACGTGACGGCCTGTTACCCGTTGCGAATCTATCGGCGCTAATGGATATACCTACATGTACAACGGGCGGATATGCATCGTCACCGATTAACACGGTTCTATAAGCCATTTTTATCGTAAGCTGTGTGTCCCTGTAGGAGCTTCCGGATCGATTTAACGATATTGAAATGACAGTTTTCGAATATTCCATTAACCGTGAGTTTCCGGTCTAAGCGCGGTACCGGAGCAAGCATTGAAAAGTTGTCCATCATGCTTGTCCATCAACATCTCTGTCGCTGGAACGATATACAAACAACATTTCGGCCAAATGTTAAATAAACAATTATTAGTTAAATAATTACATGGCTAAATGTTAAATAAACATCAATTATCTAGATGACATCATTGTCATTAGCTAAATGAACGACATTTCCTATATATAGATATTATCAGGTTGCGGTTTCTGTCATGATACAAAATATTTATATACAATCAGTTGGTCATCATATCAGTTGGTAACACCATTATTTCTAAAGTAATTGTAAATTTTCTAAAGTTCTTAAAAATTTGAATTACGTATTTCTTACTTTAAAATCTCTAAAATACAATCTAATAAATAGCTTTTTTTTCTATATGACTTCAGAACATTATTGTACACAAATTATTCGCGTATGTCGCTTCTTTCGTGTCAATCATCATTTTAGGTCAATCATATACGCTTGCAAAGAACATAATACCGCTGCATGTCGAAAGACATTGGGGACGAAATGAAATTGTCGAAATTGACGTTTCACACATCTCACACGTATACCCATATCATGTCGATCTACCCTCAATTACACATGCCAACCCTAATATCGCTTCAGTGCCATGCGAAGCCTAGATACCATGCGATCGTCATTACATGGCGCCTATGACTGACCGTCAGCGGCTGTGTTTCATGTGTGGCCGATACACAGAAACGACGGTTTAGTACTAGACAGACAAGTGTGGAAATTGCCAAATGCGACACGTAAGCTTCATATGGCTACAAAGGGCTGCAGTAAAGGGACATAATCTCCGATGTTCGAAAGTCATGCGAGTGTTTAAGCCGTAAAAACCATTAACTGTGATACAAAACGATGTGATATACATATATTGTATATCTGTGATATTCTTTATTATAGTGTATGTTATATTTTATATTATATATAATATAATTTATATTATTTATATATTATGCGATTAATAGATTTAAAAATCTATGTTAATTTATTTAAAGTTGATATAAAAATATTCTCCTTCCTTTTCTTCAATATTACTGCTAAAGGACAAGATGAAAATATGAAATAGTTGAAAGTTAATCAAGATATAATTTCGACTTTTATCAAAAAATGTGAGAATTTTTTATGAAGAGACATTAATTTTAGTGCCGTTGGTGGTCGTGGTTTAGCCGAGTAATATCTCCAGTAATATCCGATCTTTTTTTCCTCATTATTCTAACACTTGCCTGTTCTCTTTACAGTACGTCCGCTGAAGATGGATTTGAATGGAGTGGTTGGTCATGTTGTGCAGGGAACGAAAATTTTATTGCAATGTAAAGTACAAGCCGCACGACCCGCTGCCAATGTGACGTGGAAGAACGGAACGCACTATTTAAACGAAAACGATGAAAGATTCGAAATGTTTGAAACGAAAATACAGGAAAATGTAAGTAAACGGTCATATTGTAATTGTGAGCTGTAATGCAAACGATTTTTGCATTAATTCAGATAATTTCTCTATCGTCATTAAAAGAACTACATTTTCTACACCTGTATCGTAGAATTATCTATTTATTGTTTTCTCAAAGTAAAGCTACAATTAAATAAAAGAGTTTTACTTCATAAGGCTATACTTGATATTCTAGTTTAAAATAGTTATTAAAAACCATTTGACAAAATTATTAATTTTTTTTCTTTTTAATAGAAGAAAAATAGATTATTCAATAAAAAAATTCTTATTTATCAAACGCGTTCATTAGATAGGTAACCTGCATAGAATTTCTAATGTACAATAGATTCTTAATAGGCTTGAATTTTGTGTCAATCTCAGTGTCATTTGCATCTAAATAAATGTACAAGATAAGCATTTGGTGGTACGCGACAATGAATGAGAGAAGAGCTTCGCGAAAGTTTTAATTCAGTTACTTACTCGGCGAAAGCGTACAGACTCGCAAGTGCCATAGTAAACTTTACGGAACGACCCACCGGGAAATTCTAAATCGATCAGTACAGTATCTATCGTATATTTTAATTCCCATTTAACGTTTTTGCGGGGCAACAAATTTTCGTGTTCATTCCGGGAAAAGTGGTGGAGTCGAAACGAATTTAGAATCTAGGAAGTTCGACAGTTTATCGATCAATGTACTTCTTGAGGCTTCTTTTTGAATTATATCCAGTTTTTATCAGGTACGATTTAGATTTGTTTTAAAGCGGAATTTCGTGCATAAAAAAAAAGGCCGCATCACTTGCAATTTATCTTTCCATTGTTTTGTCAGGATGAGAATGATGGAACATATACAATTTCTTTTTATTCCACTTCGTAAAAACTGCTGGCGCTCGTGCAATAGAAAGACGCTCGCAGAAATCTAAAGAGAATTAAATTCCGATAGCTTTCTATTAAGTAGAAAACATTTAAAATTAAGTTTTAGTTGTGAAACAGTTATGTGAAACAAAATAATTTGGACACGAGAGCGTCAAGGAATCGTCATTGACTTTCGAGTCACGTGGCCCTGTTTTATTCTCGACTTGTAAAAAATCAATTTCATGCTCGAACGAGTAGCTGCACGGCAGCAACGGCATCGAAAAATCATTAGACCCCTCTACATGTCGTGTTGTTGCGCTATCGCGTATACGTATATGCATGCAGGAGTCGTAGACGTCACGCAGCTATCATAAATCCATTACGGAAGTATCTGAAGCTATAAAGCCGCGTGCACGCAAAATGACTGTATACGAGACCGCTCGCACCTACGTGATGCAATTAGCGCAAAAAAACGTCGTCACAGTTAAAAGTCATAAGGTAGATAAAACGACGTCTCGATAACAAAGGGTTCTTTATGTGCGAAAAATGTTGTCTCACAGAACAAAAACATCCACGTCTATCAACTTTCTCTATCCTTCCGCTCTCTTTGCGTCAGCATACACGTAAATTGAACTAACAATATTACGAAATATCGTTAGATCAAAAGTAAATGGGTTAAATACTAAATCAACATTAAAAATCGCTGTTTCACTATACAATGATTATCGCATGCTAGCAATAACTTTTTATCTTGCGCGCAAACTTAATGCATCGTAACAGCTTCACAAATAAAAAAATGCATTTGCTTGAAAAATATTAATATGAAAATAAACGTTCGACGATATGAAATAGCAAGATAACGCATGCACGACGAATTTAATTCATTTCACGTGTGTTAATTAACAATGTTTGAAGTAGAACCATCTCGTTGCGCGTCAATGTGTTAGCAAAGTTAACGAATCATTGTTAATTAAATCGTCAGTTCGCATAATTGTGATTATATATTCCTAACATTTGCAATTCCATTTGATCGGGCTATCATAATTAATATTGTTTACCAAGTGGACCTGATTATGAAATGACTGACGATAAGGTTAAATCCATTCAGGACATTGCACACGATAGCAAGCGGTATCTACGACGAGCAATTACATGCCACGAATTCCTACCGATATGAGCGCCACGTCATAATAGGATTAAGAGGATCACATTTTTAAGTTTGAGTACACTCTTTCGCGCGAAGGGAAAAATTACAAGCTCGGCAGGAGATGGCTTTACAACATTTTCTTGACAAGTGTTATCTCATGCTTTTCTGTACACTTTTATGGATTCTCCTAATAAATCAATTAAAGCTGTATTTAGGGAAGAACATAATTTTGCTGGAGTTTTAATTGATAAGTTGCTAAGAAGAAAAAATTATGGAAAAAGCTATGGAAATTATGGAGGATATTAATATACATAATAATTTATTCAAAATATAATGCTGTATACATATCTCGGTTTAATTCTAATATAATTTTATAATATTGATGGAACTATTCATGAATAATCTAAGCATCTTTTTTTTAATAATTTAATAATCTATTAATTAATAAATAGTTTATTTTATATTTTTTAACAAAATTTGGTTTACGTGATTAAATTACATTTTTGCTGTTAATCTTAATCATACATAAATTTGCCATTGATCAAATATAAATTTGATTTTTGTGTAATTACTTATTGTTGTGCTGCTTTAAATCAGCACACATGAAGTACGGATACATATATACAATTACTCCAAAGAAAGTGATCAATTTTATCGCGCGCGCGCGAATGTATAACTAGATGTTCTCGTTATATGTGTCAGCTTGTTAGTGCATTTTCAATTGCACCGTACAATTATTAAAATTGCAGAACTTTAAACGCGCGCTTGCAGTACTACGTTATTTGCAAATTGGAGATTGATATCCAGTATTTTTAGTGAACAAGAGATATTCGACAGCGATCATAACGTATCGTAGAAATATGATAACACGAATATTCTCAATATAGGATGCGAGTTAATTAATATTGTAAATCTGTCAAAACGAAAAAAAATTTATTGAATTTCTTCTATTTTTTGTATTTCATTTTTTAGATTAAAAATTAAATTAAAAATTTTTAAAACCTTAAAGATAATTGCATTATATATCGCTTTATTGAACGATATAAATATTGAAAATTAGATCCCTTTTTACTAATCGTTTAAGATCTTTCTGTTCGCAGGAGGACAGTACATTTGATACGATAAGTCACCTCGCGTTTACAGCAACAGTTTATGATAATGGCAAAACGTTCAAGTGCTACGCCGAGAATTCAGTTACTCGCACCGAAGATCTGAAGCCAATGAAGGAAGCAACAACAATCGAAGTATTATGTAAGTATCACAAGTTGAGATGAATTAATTATTACTGGCGCCAATAATTCTTTTATAGCAATGTATTTTGTGATTTTATCAGCATGACACTTTTGCTTTTAATCCTTTTACGATTATACAATACTCTTTTATTCATTTACCTCAAGTACTGTAAGATTCCAATTTTTTGAAAAAATATGAAATAATTATATATATATATATCTTTTTCAAAAAGAATAATCGCAAAGTGATTGAAATCAAAATTGTCATGTGGAATCGAATGGGATTGGATTGACTCAGGAAAGATGAAATCTAATTTAATCTAAACAAATCCAGAAATATCACAAGCAAGTTGAATCAGATAATAACTATTTCCATTCATTTCAAATAATAATAATAGCACACAAATTGTAATCCGTAATTTTTAAGTTATAATTATAATTAATAGCGTTAAAATAGTGACTGTTGCAATAAGATTGCATTGTAACCCGAAATTCACACATTTCCGTACCACAGCAAGCATATTCTGCATCTACGGGAAACTGCGAACTACAAGAGCGGTTATTAACATTTGCATACACTTAGCCCTTATGAACTAAATCCTTTAAATAAATAACTCTACACATACCCGTTCGCTATTCATCAGCATAATACTATGCAAATTAACGTTAGCAGCGCGAGCAATCAGTAGAAACTTAACTTGTTGTTCGAATTCAAAAACTCGTTTCCTGTTTTTACAATATAAAACATAAAATTTACACAATCGTAATAAGATATGTTGAATCAATATTTTAATATTTTAAAAGTTTATCATTTTAAATTTTAATCAAGAAATTGTGATAGAACTGAAAATTATTTCATTATTTCTCTTCAAAGATTTCCGGTCTATATTTTTATACTCAAAGTCGACAACTTTCCGAAAATAGATCGTAATTTTAGCAGTGAAATAAAAACAAAGATATAATTGAAAATCTTTCAAGCTTCAATTTACGGTGCAGAAGTCAAAGCAAACGTGTTCAAAAGGAACGATCGAAAATGTTGAAATGATAAAAGTTAAGAAGTTTCATAATTCAAGAATATTTTTCGTTTGACCATCTAATAAACATTTATCTTGTCTTTCTGAGAGATTGGCCCGTATAAGTCGCGCAATGTTTATACGATTTTCCAGTTGCATGCTTCAGTAAATCAACTTCGATACACTGTAGATGAACAACTTCTTATACTGATATATCTGCGAATGCTTTTACAATATTTTCTTGTGATTGAATAGTTTAATTTTATTGAAAATGTAATTTTACTTTCGCGTTATTCTTAAAAGATACGAAATATCTTTACTGATATGCTGAAAAATGTAGATATGTATATATCATAATTAACAATATTTTCACAAAGTTATAATCATATCAAAAACTGATTATTCGACAAAAATTGCAATCAAAATAATTATTTAAAAAATTACACAATTTTATATAACTGATCAAAAAATAATTTTTTTTCATCCTACAATAAGTCTATATGCAGTTTATCTTTTTTTAAAATATCAGTTATTATGGATTTGACTCGTCTAACTCTAAAATCAGGAGTTACAACTTTTTTCATTGAGAACGTGATGTCTTGATTACGCGAGCACGGAAACGGACAAAAAGAGACAGACGGTTGTGTATCACCCTGATGTTTCCAGTTACAGTGCGAAATGGCGGAGAAACTTTCGTTTTGCAGCCAGAACGAGGACTACCCATGGATTGGAAACGAGAAACTCCAGACATTGAGTTTGGCACGTTTCCAAACTCTCTAGCTTGCATCGTGACAGCAACTCTCGCGTCTACGTATTTACGAGAATTTTGTTTTATATATCCCCTCCGTTTTCTAGGATTCGCGTTAAGTGCATAATATTGTGACCTCGAGTATATCTAAATTTTACATTCAATTTAAGTTTTGCGTTATCTTGGACAGGAAACTATCGTGAAGATAAGGATTTTTATGGTATCGAAAAAAAGAGAAAAATTTTTACCTCATAAAAGAACGAGTTAAAAGCGCTTAATTCTTGAAGTAAAACAGGATTTCAAGAAAGATTAAACTGTCATTTTGCAGTCCATTGTTATACTAATACTAATATTATAGCAAACTGTTAGTTTAACAGTTAGTTTAACTTTAATCTTTCTGCATTTAAAATATTTAATTTTCAATTTTAACTTGACAATATTAAAAGAATTAATATACATTATTATAAATTGTACTGTATAAATTAACACTCAAGAATAATATGAATGATTTGTTTTTAATTAAATAGATTTATTTAGCTATTATTATAATTTCTTTTCCTTTATTGGAATTTTCCTGAAAAATGTTGCATTTCTGCGATTAAATCTAGATTTTTATTTGTAATATTTCCTGTTTTATGTTGTAGATCCGCCGATAATTAAAATGAAGCCAAGCAACTTAACTGTTAACGAGACAGACGACTTTGTAATATTTTGCGATTATGAGGCAAACCCGGCTACGTTACTAAAGGTGACGTGGTAAGTGGCCTTTACTATATAATGATATATACTAACATAAATTAATCTTTTAAGATAACGATCATTTTTCTGTGGAAATTAAAGGCTGGTACTGGTACATAAATTAGCATTAGAATTAAAGAAATTTTTATTTTATTGCCACTGCTTTTACATACTCTTAAAATATAAATTACCGTTATTTTTTCGTTTCATTTGTCTTTCTTAATCGGATAATGCAGGTTACGAGACGACGACGAATTAGTGTTAAACGAAGAACATTATGAAGGTGGAATCACAGAACAAACAGCACTCACGGTGAAAAACGCGACTCCTAGCGATATGGGTATTTACAAATGCATCTTGGAAAATAGTGCCGGCTCAACCATTTCCGAGGACGCCATACAGGTTTCAGTTTTTTGTACGTATCACAAGACAGATAACAGCAGCCACTCGTTGAATGTAATATAGAACAAATCGATAAAATCTAAAATCGCTTGAATCTTACGCGGATTATAAAGCTCTGGTTAGTAATAAATCTTAATCCGAAAGAATCCCATTGTACTTTCGGCGAAATCTTATCTTCTTATTTCTCGAGGCGGTAACTTTCAGCGGAGCGCAGTTTATCCTTTTATTAGAAAACGACAGCTTCATTGAAAGCTATGCGATTACATCGGGAATAAAGTTGGAGAGAGAGTTCGGCGTACAACGTACTTTCGAACTTGCGTGAGATTTATGCCGGCGTGGATGTATATATCCCTATTTTATCATGTAGATAAGCCGGTGGTGGAAGTGATAATGGATCCGGAAACACCTGTGAATGAAGCGGATCGTCAGAACGTTTCGTTAACGTGTGAGGTCGATGCCGGTAATCCGGCGATACTGACAGCCGTCCGTTGGTACTTGGACGGAGATCTATTGAAAGAACTTCCGGACTGCTCAAGGAATAGCACTGCCATGACAGCAAGCTCTGAGGAATCATCGGCGTTCTGTGACATCGATCCCAGCAAGCTGCTGCTGGAATCTGTTGGCCGCACTTTCCACGGCAACTACTCCTGCGAGGGAAAAAACGAGGCTGGATGGGGACCGATCTCTCCGAGCACGTCTGTCGTAGTTTATTGTAAGTCCTCTCTTTCACATGTCACTCATTCGTGTTATGTGCTGATGGAAGAGAAATTGATGCCTATTACATTTTCTCCTATGATATGTTTTGTCTGGTGTACGCGTGTTTCAAGTTTCGTACGTTTTCTAGATAAAAATTATAAATATTCCGTATATTTGAAATCTTGATTTTACATTAATTATTAAGAGAAATTTATAAATAATATAATGTTATACATAATGGTCTCTCTCTTTCTCTCTCTCTCTCTCTCTCTCTCTCTCTCTCTCGCTTCTGTAACACATTGGATCAAATAACATATTGTAAGCGGTCATTTATGCTCGGGACTAATTACTGCAGCGGTAACGATAAATTATCGATTGCGGACTTTATCTTGCATATGTACACGACCGATATCGTTTACCTACGATATCTTATTACATTAATCGGATTATATTTAGCGCGGATACCAGTTTCATCCTCGTACTCTGCATCCTCGAAACATTTCCGCAGATAAGCCCGGCCCAGCATCGATAACGTACGAACCTCGGCAAGTGGTGAAGAAACAAGCGTTATCCATCACTTGCTTCGTTTTGGATCCCGGCCGACCGAGAGTGTCGGGCTTCAAGTGGCTGCGCGGCTGGCACCGACTTCCAGACGAGAACGAAGCCACGCTCTTCATCGAGTCAGTTAATTTGGAAACCGAGGCGAATTTCACGTGTCTGGCTTACAACGAGGCCGGTGACGGAGAGCCAGCCACAACGTTTATCGATGTATCTGGTGAGTGACACATGTCAATGCGTCTAAAACCGTATCCAGCAATTGTTGAGTTTCATGGTGACATTTTAAAACCCGACTAAACAATATGACTTATTTAAGAATTCAAATAATTTAATTTACTTTGTTATATATTCAAAATGTCTATTTTGATTAAAATTACCTCTTGATTATATTCGTGGTTATCAGGGTTGGCAAAATTCCACTTTTTTGAATAAAGTCCATGCCAGTGGTAAAAACCGGTATTTTTCGGAAAAAACCGGCAAAAATTGGTCTTTTCTATTAAAAATAATGAAAC
>VBVR01006430.1:0-10288 GCA_011638315.1 Tetramorium parvispinum | reverse complement strand
AATAATTTTCTTGTATATATATATATATACATATATATAATATATGTGTAGACTATGATGTAATATAAAATACGAAGCATAATGTAAACGTATAATATACTCTAGCATTCCAGATTCTAATTCTAGCAAAATTACAATTAAAAAAATTAAGAACACGATTAAGAATAAAATTAAGAGATCTCTATTCGTCGAGGAATTTATTACTAAAATTAACACGGGTTTGCCTGCATCGCATTCAGAACTTCCGCCAGAGCTGCCGAGCCAATTGCCAACGACGACGATGAGCGCGCCGACTACACCCTCCATACCGCCGACGACGACGACGAACATCGTCCCAGGTTGCAGCCTTCCGACGACGCCGTCCGGACCTACGACGAGCAGCAGCGTCGCGCTTCCCGCCGCCGTTGCCTCTTCTTCCGTCGGCGACCACGCAGCTTCCGATCGGAACCGTTCGCCGTTGTGCCAAGGTGATGAACGCATGGGATTGGGATGACAACGCAAGCGACGCCGCCGCTCTAACGTTGCGGAATCGCGCGCACGTGTATATTTACCTGGAAGTCACTCGGTCGCACGTACTACGCCCACGCACGCAACGTCGGGAACGATATTTACGCATTCCTGACCCCACGCTCCGGGCTATACATAGCCGCGCGCGCCCGCGGTTACAACTGCCGCGGACCACCTGATCCGGTTTTTCTAATCGCGAGAGTTCACGCGATTACGCGTTATCGACGCATTTCCTGGACGTCGCTACGCTAAATGGTATACACGTTCGTAAAGGTCTTCCATGATTTTTTTCCTTTCCGCGATAATGCTACGGAAAACGTGGCGTTGCAGATTGTTAATCTAAGACGCACATGCGACAGTTGATGAAACTGCCTTCCTGTATCTAATTCGTTATCGTAGCAATCGATAAAGTCCTAATGAGGCGAGGCGACATGATAAAATTAATGCGTTATCATTCGCGATGAAGTAGGATTAGAAAATTGCCGTGATTGAAGTAAGCTCTGAAGATCCCGTTCAACTCGTCTTGTGCATGCTAAAGTCCTATATAAGGTCCGTTCCATTTATCGCTTACAACGTTCGAAGAATCATTTCATCCTTATTGCTTAACAAATATTAGACAAGAATGAAATTTTATCAGCGTTACGAGCGATAAATGGAACGTATCCATCATAAGAGAAACGCAACCGGTGTAACGACTGCTGATTGGCTCCGCCATTTTTTTACATATGTATACGGCAGAATAGATAAGATAGATAAAAATATTAGGCAGCCATTTTCTCTACAAATATATATGTAATCAATTATGTTTCTCTTATTATGTAGGATTCTAGTGCATACCAATTAAAATAGTCCTTGAAATTTTTCAGTGGAGGAACATCAAAAGAAATTAGTCGCGGAGCAACTGGCTAGGAAAGAGAGACTCGCCAGGGAGCTAAGGGCTGAGAAGGGACGACTCGAAACGATGAAGAAAGAAGTGCAAGCATTAGCCCGGCCAGTAGATCCCTCGGTATCGCCTCAGGTACGTACAATGAGAGAGGAACGATTGATATAAAATCAATAAATATGATAATTGCCGAAATGGTCGGGCTGAATCTTTTGAGCCTAATAATATTATCATGTGAATTTTATGTACACTCTTCACTTGGCGAAACTACATTACGAACCTTAAAATATTAGAATAGTATCATCACGTAATTCTCTAAAAGTGAATCAGTGAATTTCACTGATTCCCTTTTAGAGAGAATATAATAATGAAATTGACGATTTTTTTATATGTATCTCAACGCGTGATTTTCGCAGGAGCTGAAAAGGAAGCTGAGGAGCGAGATATATATGCTGCAGGTCGAATGCGACAGATTGGCCGACGAGGTTGATCAATGGTCAGATAGACAAGGTATTTATTTCCCATCATGTTGCCGTGTACAAAATTAGCGAACAACTCGCAGCGAATAACTAATACTTTCAGTACCATTGGGGGAGACCAACGAGGATTTTTACCAGGGCATTTATACCAGTCAGTCGTTGTCGACGAGACTGCCGCCGATTCTGCAACCGCCACGCTTGCCAAGTCAACCACCGGCGTGGCGGCCGGAGCAGTCGACAACAGCCGCGAGTGATAACGACCGGGAGGAACGAGACGAACCTTCGTGGGTCTGCAACATGTGTACCTTTGACAATCATCCATTGATGAACAAGTGCGAGGAGTGCGACATGCCGAGACTATTAAATCGCGGCGGCAATGCAGGTATAAGTTCCAGCAAACCGACGAAAGAACTGTCGTCGCGGTGATAGTGAACCGTTTTGAACGCTACTGCGACTACGATGAAATAAAATAATTCATCGCCTAACAGCATGCTGACTTTTGTTACATTCTTCACGAAAACTCGTGAAGATCGTCGCTCGTGATTACATTTATCAATTGGATTTTAATAATATGATAAAGCGCTTAAATGAAAGTGATATATTTTATTTTACTATTTAACAAAACAGAACTTTAACAAAGTGTGAGAGAGTGTTGTTATAACTACGTTTTAAAAATTGTATACTTAATTATGATTAATTATATTAATCATGTTTTTAATATAATAAAAGAGAGTGGAGTCTGCAATTCTGTTCTCATTTGTTAGAAATGTGTGTTGTGTGTATGCAGTTGTTGAATTTTATATCGCACGATAAATTAACATTCCATTCATAAATCATACTTTCATTTTATTAACATCATTGACATTTCCTGGCAAAACGTATCACTGTTGATTCTAACTCAAGGTAAGGAAAGAAATATTATATTTGATGAATGTGTAATATTATTTCGTTTAATTTTGCAACGAAGCTAATAGTTTTAAATTTTCAGGGGAGACGCAAGATATTCATATACGAGTAACGCATCACCACAATTTTTCGCCGCGGCGTGAGTATTTTGATACCGATGCTTCTATTTAAATCAATGTAATATTTCGCAGATGTAATAATTATTTATACTATCTGTAAAAAATAATTACGATGATTTACTTTTTCAGATATAGTGCACAGTTGGGTGGTATGATGCGAACTGAATTAGAAGTTTTCAAAGAACTGTACATATATATAAAAAAAATTATTTAAATTAAATAAATTTTGTAGGGGTTAAGCGATTGTAATAGAACATATGTGACTAATGTAATAATTTATCTTAATTTTTTATTTACGGTTAGTGCACACACGGTTAGTGCGTTTTTTTCTGGCGAGTACATTTCTTTCTTCTTGAAGCAATCGTGTCTTTAGATTTTCGCGTATCGCAGAGTAATAGACGTCAACAAGAGCAACAAAAGATACATTCGACTAAACACTGCAAAATTCTTTTCCCTCCAGATTCTTATTTGTATAAAAAAATCGTATAATACATAAAATATAAGTATTTGTGATAATTACAGCAACGTTCTTCCGTTATATAGCCGTACCCCTCTCCAAGTTTAGCTTTGTTTCCCGAGTGTACTCGCCATAGAATCTCTCCAGTTTCTGATTAAACTTGGCGTTACGCTCGTTAATGTAATCGATATCCGCGTCGTCGTTGTGCATCCTACGTCTACTGTACTTCTCTCGTTTTGCAATTCTGTAGAAAAGAAAAGAAGTTAAATCTGAGTCTAATCAAAAAGAATATGCTCTATTTCATTATAAAATTATAAATATCACTTACTGCTTCTCCAAATTGGTGACCATTTTATCTACCGCTTCCTTTTTGTCTTCATGCAAACCGTGCAATATTGTATTCGGATCACCGTAAAAGGCAGGTCCTAGCTTCTCCTTTGCTTCTTCATACATCTCCATGTTCGGTTTAATGTTTTTCACTTGTCTGTTGTAAGAACGTACTGCCGCTTGCTCGTAATCTGAGAAACCTGGATCAGGATTCTGTTTGCTTCTCTTTTTCCGGGCTATTCTCTCTGCTTCTGTGGCGTCTATATTCAGCAATTTTTTCCGTTCGTAGTCTTCGCCCTGAAGAATCAATCAAATATATAATGTAAGTTAAAAATAATTTCATAGATTTAATTAGTTAATAAAGTACGGTTAATCTTAGTACCTTATCCTCTGCCTCTTTCCTAGCAGCTTCGTCCTGTATTATCCATTCGGCCTGCCTCTTGCGGGACTCCCAATTGGCAGGCAGCTTGTTCCTTTTATCTTCTTCCACGACTTCTTTGTGGTTCTGCATTCTGGCTTCATTCTGTTAAATCAATGTTCAATATTCAAATCGCGACGCGAAATTCCAATAACGAGTACGCTTAATAATTACAAAATCAACATTGTACTTGTAAACAAAGGAAAGAAAGAAGGAGTTTGAAGCACCAGAGTGCCAACTTTGAAGTATTGAGAAAATCTTTTTTTTTCCTTATGTATTTAGTACCTTTCTAGATGCCGCATCTTTAACTCTATTACTTGGATTTTAGTTAGAAAACAATGAACAGATTATCTTTTCACTCTATTGCAAACTCACCCTCTTGGCGTGCAGTTCCCGCAGTCGCTTCAATCTCTCCTCGTACTTCGCCGTCGCGGATTGCGCAGACGACGCGCCTGGTGCCGCATCGGCCATCGTCGAGCAGAATGAGACGCAGTTTTCCAATCTCACGAGAGTCGAGAACCCGACGTCAACACGGATAGGACTCACAAAACGACGACTGTATCAAAATCTCAGAGAAAGAGAGAGAGAAGATGACTCCTCCGCTCCTCGCGTTTTCGTAACAGTCGCCATCTATATTAAGAAGACGTGAGAAAGCGCCCTCTTCCAGACAGTAAGAAAAGAAAATCGAGTTTCGATCGATCGTCGATAAAGTCGATTCCTCCACCGCAGGATCATTATCGATTTTCGGACTCGTCACGAACCGAAAGAGTGAGAAAGGGAGAGGGGGCGAAGGGAGCAGTTGCGTTAGCAGCGAAGGTCAGAATTCTCGGCCGGGCAACGCAGCGATAGGAGGGAAGGGAGGATCGCGCTCGCCGACCGGAGATTATCAGCGCCGTGTACTCCGAGTCGCTGCAGTTCGTCGGTCGATCCACATCCGGCGACGTTACGGGCCACGTACCGGCCGCGCGGCTCCGCATCCGTCGAGCTTTATCCCTCGCGCGGTCCGAGGCGCGGTGCAGCTTCTCGCCTCTGTTATCGCCTACCTCCGTCTCCCCCTCCTCCCCTTTTCCTCTCACCCTTCCTAAGCTTCCTACCTCGCTTCGCTTCATTCCACTCCGTTTCGCTTTTCTGTTGGGCTTTTCTGCGACTCGCGCGGGTAGGGCGCGGACGCGCGCACGGCAGGAACGGTGCGGCCGAGGGTGCGCGCGCGCAGAGCGGAGTGGAGCGGAGCGGTGAGCGCGGTCGTGCTCGGGTGAAGCGCCGCGCCAGCCGAGCGCATAGAGCCAAGAGAGAGAGTGGCACACACAGGCGCGCGCGTGTGCGACGTCGGCGGCGGCGCGCGAAGGGCTGTGACTGCTGAGAGGCGACGCGCCGAGTGCCAGGCGGAGGAGCGTGTCGCGGGGCCCCCTCGACTGCCGTGCGCCGCGGCATGGAGACCCTCGAGTCGAGCGGCGTGTGCCGCCTCTGCGGCCAGCACTCGGGCATCTCGATCAACATCTTCGACAAGAGCGAGAATCACGTCCGGAAAATCAACGCCGTGCTGCCGATCATGGTACGTCATTACGCTTTCTCTCTCTCTCTCTCTCTTTCCCGCTTGCACGCACGCTCGCTCGCTCGCTCCTTCCTTCGCGCCCTCTCACTTCCCGTTTTTCGCCTCTCTCTGCGCTCGCGAGGGTACGCGCCCGCGTGCACTCTGACCGTCTGTCCTTGCACGACGGCGGGACCAGCGGGCGTCTAGCACAACCCTCCTACCTTCCCCCTCCGCCCCCTCTCGCCCTACCACCTTGTTATGAAACGCTGGACCCCGCTCTCTTTATCTCGCGCGCCCTCCTGCTCCTCCTCTCCTCGTCCCCTCCGTTCGCCACCTTGGTCGACGCTCCACGGTTTGTCCCGGTATCTCTGCTTCCGCAAAATGCAGCGAGGATATATTAAAGAATTGAACTTCCGCGTTCGCCGGACGGGAGCATCGGGGAGTCCCTCGAGAGGGGGGCGAGAAGGACCGGACGGGGTGGCCCTTGACGCGAGCGGGGCACGCGTCGCCGACCACGTGCGACCGCGGACGTATTTTCTTGTTTTCTGTTTTCGCGCAAAGCAGGGCGAAATTTATTGATTTGCGAAAAGTGAGGTTATCGACGATTTTGCGCGCGAAACGAGCGCTCTCCGAAATGTCCGGGAGCGCGGATTACATTGCGTAATTCGAAAGCGCGCGAGAGGGAGGGATCCGAGGCGGTTTCGTAGGTGCCCTCGGCGGCGTTCCCGTGTCGGATCGCGGTGGTTTTGCGGCGCGGATCTCTCGGATCGCTCCCGCATTTTGATCGCATTTTTGAAACTTCTTTCGTTTTTTTTATTACGTTCTTCTATTTTTTTTTTTACTGAGGAAAAACACAAATTTGAATTCGAAATTGTTTCTTCTCTTTTAACGCGTTGGGGGTGAAAATGTAGAGACCTCACGTTTGAATCGTAGCTGTTTGAAATGCGCGTGTAATTTAATGTATTTATTTATGTGAATGTAACAAAATGCATTTGCAACGTCAAAATGTGTCTCAATGATGGATTTTTTAAAATCAATCCAATACCTTCGGCGTTTGATAGAAAACGTTCTTTTTCCGGGAATTGCTGAGCGTTTTTATCATTTTAACGAGAACTACATGATTAATTGTAATAAATGTAACAAAAGAGACAATATAAGTACAAGAATAATTGACATCAATTTATAATATTAATTGTAATAAATGTGTGGGAATATATAACAAAGAGAATAATTTTAGCCCATTGATAAGATTAAATTAGATAATAATTTTTCTATAGCGTGAAAAATGATTAGCGCATCATTCTTAAGCGCTTCTAAGTATTTCTAGCGATCGCATCTGCATTCAAATTCAAAATTAATAAATCAATTTGCTCTTGTTTTCACTTCTTACAAGTTTGCAGGTAACATTATTTTCCAAATTAAGTAATCACGGCAATCTTGAGATACGATATCTTCGGGTTAACCGATTTATTCGCGTGGACGTTATCGCATACGTGCGTGTAAAGGAAAGGGGCAAACAATTCAAACTCGCGTGTAAAGAGCATTTGCAATTTAATATTGTCACTTCGTTGAAATTCCACCATGACGTGCGAAACGTTGCTTTTACGTTTCTAGCGCTATATTTCGGGCACAAAATATAATTTTCCATAATTTCAACAATATAAATGTAATATAACACATGTTATACATAACAGTTATATTGTTGATTAGGAAATTAGAATGTAAATGCAATGTTAATTGCTATTTACTGGGAATTAATTTAAATTTAGATTAATCCTTTCCGAATCAGAGTTAATTTCTTCAAGATTCTAAAAGATCATAAGAGTTGTACCGTAAATCAAAGAGTAGATATAATCTAGAAATCTATATTCTCCAAACGATCATAAACTACAAATAGTTAACTCTGTAATACATAATTAACTTATTATACGAAACCGTTCTGAAGCAATTAGCGAGGGCTACCTGGTGGGAAAACGATAATGTTAATGAACGGAAGTTTCCAGCCTTGTGTGGCATTCTATTCACCGTCTGTCTCGAGCGATAACACACGCTCGTTTACTGTTTTTCTGCATTTTGACTACTCAGCCTCACAATTATTCGCATCTCATTAATGGCCGAACAGCAATTATACAACAATCGAGGAATTTGTTGTAACGAGAGCGCGGTTTTTGTTTTTTATTCCTTGTTTTTGCAGGGACTTGGAAACGTAAATCTTCGAGGAAATGAATTTTTTTCGTCTATTTAAAATCCAGTAAACACCAACTAACAGTAACATTGCATCAATATTATAATTTTCCATAATTTCAACAATATAAATGTAATATAACACATGTTATACATAACAGTTACATTGTTGATTAGGAAATTAGAATGTAAATGCAATGTTAATTGCTATTTACTGGGAATTAATTTAAATTTAGATTAATCCTTTCCGAATCAGAGTTAATTTCTTCAAGATTCTAAAAGATCATAAGAGTTGTACCGAACTCCTCGTTTGAAAACTCGGATTCGCATGTCCTGATTCCGTGCTTTTTATACGTTCCCCCAGGTGCACGAGATGGACCTCCTGCCGAAGCAGATGTGCCATCGGTGCAGCTACAAGCTGGAGGAATTCCACAAGTTCTACGTAGACTGCCTGAAGACGGACACGGCGCTGAAGAATCAGTTGTCGTGGATGCGGAAGGGTGGCGGCAGGGAGAAGACCGGCGTACCGATGGTGCATATCGAGAACGTGAGGATCAAAGCGGAACCACTTGACTACGACGTATATGAGCTGGAGCCGTTGGTGGAAAATATTGACTATATTAATTCGATGAATTCGGTGGCGTTCCCGACCGGCGACATTCACGACGAGTTGACGTACGCGGCGTTCTCGCGCTATCGCTGTTGCTGTGATAAGAAGGACCAAAGTAAATTGAGGAGAACCACAGCAGGGCTCTGCCAGAATTACGGGAGGCAGTCGCCTAGGTCCGACAGAATCGCGCGGAAGAGGACCCTCGAGGGCACCGCCACGCAGCTGAAACCGTTCAAGCGAAATCTCTTCACTCAGCCGAAGTTCCCGGATTGCCCGCAGATTCATCCGCCGCGCGTCGAGAATGCCACTGAGAATCGTTTGACCACAGACACGAATACCAAAGATGCACCGGAAACGCGGAATCATTCTCATAGTAATCTCAGAATGTTTCCTGAGAGTCGGGCGATTGCTAGAAACACGATAGTACGGAATCTGAGACCCAGGAAGAATCTGGTGAACTATGCGCCGGATAAAAAGAAAATTTCGAGTATTAATCCGGAACCATCCGCGTCGAGCAAGTCAAACGTTTCCAACACGAAGACGATATCCACTCCGGACTTTGAGCCGACACGGCAGATCAAGGTGGAACAGACGGACGAGTCCGAAGGGCGCAACTTGAGACCGAGAAAGAATGTCGTCGTCTACCAAGAGCCAAAGAAGAGGAAAGTTTCGGAGCATCGCGCGAAGAGGCGTAAAATAGACAACCAGAGCTCGAAATTGTATTCGAAAAACGAGGGTGCATCGAACACTCTAAACTTTAAAATAAAGCAGGAAACTCTAGACGATTTGGAAAATATGGTGCTCAATGAAAAGACGCCTCGATTATCGAACAAGCTCGCCATGTTACCCGCGAAAGTCGAGGCAACAACGAACGATAGCGGCGTCAGTGTGCAAGGCGATTATCTCAAGTCGCAATTTCGAGGCCGGTTCCAGCTGACCGAGCGAAAATCGCTCTCCAACATTACGAAGAATAGATTGGTGAAGACGAAGAAGATGTGTCGGTTCCCCTCGGCGAACTATTCACCGAAGTGTCTGAGAAGTCAGGACGCTTATCTGAGAAACGGCAAGGCGAGGAAGAACGATTTTATGGAGTGGTCAATGAAGAAACTGCAAGCGAGGAAGCTGATGGACACGATCAACAAAGGCACGAAGAAATCACCGATGCTGAAGCTATCCGAGAATATCAAGCACTATTGCGACTCGTGCAATGTCAGTTTTATGAATAAGGAATTGTTCAAATTACATGCGTGCTACTGCGATTGATCATTTCCCAAATACTTGAGAGAGAACACGAGTTGTCTGAAGATTGTTCGAAGAACTAAGATGGCATCTAAGTATCTGCTAACGTTCGAAGAACATTAGGACACTTGAAATATGAAAAATGTTTGTGGATTAGGGAAAACCTTTATGATTGTATGACAATGCGATTATATCTTTCAATTTTGCTTCTGACTTTTTTTCTTTCGACTATCTCACTCACAAAAAGTGGCAAGTGTTTTTGTTTAGTGGTTGTTTGAATATCTTATAAGGATAACAAGGTGATAGTACGTAAAATGTGCCTGTCCTTAAAAATTTAACCAAATTCTTACACTTACTTTTTGCAATACTAACATTAGCTGATTATTAAATTTTCTCTATTTTTTTTTAAATCAGTTTTCATGGCGAAATTGATTATATTATTATTAAAGTGCAAAGGTAAATGGGAAATAGCAAATTCTTTATGTACATAATCAACTTTTAGATTTAATATTATCTGTTATTATCTTTACTATATAATTTATATTGTATAAGCGATATATATATATGAATATATATATTATATATTATAAATATATACAAAATTATATAATATATATAATATTTATAT
>VBVR01006429.1:0-10288 GCA_011638315.1 Tetramorium parvispinum | reverse complement strand
ACGTTACAAGTAACTCGTTACTTAACAACCCTGATCTTTATATAGTATAATAAAGGCTGATTTATAGAGACCGTAAACTGTTAACTTGAGCCGAAACTATAAAGTTTCGACCAATCACGTCATTCGATTCCGTTGTACGTACCTACGCATTGGTCGAAATTTTACGGTTTCAGCATAAATTAATAGTTTATGGCCTCTATAAATCAACCTTAATACTAGAAGAGAAAATAATAATGTAGCTTCTGATAAATTGTCTCCCCAATATATTTCTCACATAGTTAACGCCAATTATAATACTCTTTGTTAGAACGGAAAATTTTAAGTTATTGCTGCTAAATATCAAGCTTCTTCCTAGTTTTTTTTCGCTCATATATTTTTTATCAATCCTGGGGGCCATATTATCCGTACATTTTGTTGATCGAATTTCTGAATAATAATTTGTTTTAAATTGAAATTGTGGTATTTTATTTTTTCAATTATAAAATTTTGTCATAAATAGAATATAGTTTCTATCTGTCAATTATTTGAATAGGCATTTGTTAGTTTATTTATAATATAAAACAAAGTGGGGGAGAGGGACATCATATTATCACCTCTTCTCCTCTATACTAGTATATTAAATTCTAAACGTTGAATTAAACTAATGAAGAAATAGCATAGAAGTTTTAAAAGTCTTAGACGTCTTTAAAAAAGAATATTTTTCTGCAATTTTCTCGTATTGATATTTAATTAAATTTAATAGTTATATAATTTTTTTATATTAATTTGATAATTTTTTAAGCATATATATACGCAAATATAAGCATACATAACGTATATACGCGTGCGTATATCATATACATATATACCCAGTGAGAAATGATGATTGAAAAGACATCGAATCGATGTCGACGTGATGCCTTTTCGACGCAAAAGATATTAAATCGATATCGATTCGACATCGATTTGATCAAACCTTTCTCACTGGGTACATATTATAGTTTCGTAAATATTCGTTTATTATGTTCTTAATAATTACGATTAAAAATTAACATAGACAGATATTATAGGAATCGTTTTATACCTTGATATTATCTGAGACTTCTTTTTCCATCCCTTCCCAGTATACTCCTCCGTCACTAGTAGACGCTACATTAGTGAAGATGGTATTTTTGAAGATAGTTTTCATAGCATTGGGATTCGTGGCCGAACTCGTACCGGGAGCAACACCGAAAAATCCATTCTCCGGATTAATGGCACGTAAATTTCCTTTATTATCAAATCTCATCCATGCAATATCATCTCCTACGCATTCGATTTTGTAACCTGGTAGAGTAGGTTGCATCATAGCTAAATTTGTTTTACCGCAGGCGCTCGGGAAAGCGGCGGCGATATATCGTTTCTTGCCTTTAGGATTTGTGATACCCAATATCTGAAACGATATACAAATGTCATTCACTTATTATTACTTTTACTTGAAAATTAAAATTGCATATTTCGGCATACATTTGTAGAAGCAACTTTTAATGCAAAAATTTTAATAGCCAAAGTCCTTGGATGATAAAATCAGACGGAAGAAATTATATAAATTGATTCCTTATACTATACGTCTCTAAATAAATTAGCTGACATACTCATATGAAGGTTGCTCAGAAAGTCTTACATTTTTTTTCAGTCATACTAAAGATAGAAAAATAAAATTTTATATGCTACAAATTTCAAGTTCTTCGTATTTGTGTACGGGTTTTCGATAGCACAGCTTTTCGAAAAGTTGTACTGAATTGTTGAAATAATTTGTTTATGACTCGTGTTACAAACAATGAACTATGATTGAATTCTTAATTACGAAGAAGGAAACTGTGATGAACATTCACAAACGTTTGTGTGCTGTGTATGGAAATTGTAAAATGAATAAGAGTGTTGATCGCTGGATTCAGTTAAAGCTTCAGAAAATAGAGAATAGGAACTGCGCGATCAACTACGCCTTGTAATTTCTGTTTTTTTTAAAATAATATCATAATAAAAATAATTAATAAGTAAACTTATTTCTTATCGCTAATAAAGAAACAAAAAGGATAAATAAATAAATATGACGGGAGGATCTAAAAAATGGAAAACTTACGAGCATATGTTCAGCAAGCCATCCTTCTTTTCTGGCTATCGTTGAACCAATTCGAAGCGCAAAACACTTTTTTCCTAATAGAGAATTTCCACCATAACCGCTTCCATAAGATACAATTTCATTTTTGGCAGGTTTGTGAAGAATAATCGTCCTTTCGGGATCGCATGGCCATGAGTGATTTATATTAACTTTTGAATTTTGTTTCGGAACACCCACTGAGTGTAAACATTTAACGAAATCATCATTTCCCAAAGCCTCAAGTACCTTATCTCCCATTCTGGTCATTATTCTCATCGAACAAACTACGTAAGCTGAATCAGTAATTTCTATACCGATTTTAGAGAGTGAAGAACCTACGGGTCCCATACTGAAGGGGATCACATACATAGTGCGTCCTACACCAATAAAAATTCATGTTACATTCATACAACATACAACATTAAATATTTTTTAAGTACATTTTATACAAGTATATTTATGATATATTTTTAATTCATTATTCATATTGTTCATTGATTATAACAACGACATAATCATTTTTAAGTTGCTTGCAAAAAAGTGGTAAGAATTCGACCCACTGACAGGAGAGATCGCGATTATACCCCCGCCGATTTTGATGCGTTTTGGCATGGTGAATCTACATTAAAAAAAAGTTGTTCCATGATCGACCTTTTCGTCCAATGCGCCTTGTAAAAAAGTTTTTTTATAAGTCGGTAATGTGGTTTATATAGCATAAGGAGAGGCTCGCTATCGACCAGTGCCGTATAATGTAGTAAGAAAGCGCGAGAGTAGTAATAGCGAGCCGGCCCGGGGCCCAGTCAGGTTCAAAACCTGATATTTAATTTTTTAAAAATATTTTTTAACAATCAGAATAAAGTACAGGACAGTAATGAGCAATTGAGGATGTTTCAAATAAAAATATCCTGTACTTTATTTTGTTTGTTAAAAAAAATATTACGAGCTAATATACATATACAGGGTGTCCCATAATTGGTGAGCCAATTCTCGTGAGCAGGTAGAGCAGGCGAAACCGAGTCGAAAGGTCTTCTACTATTTTGCAATTGTCGCAATAGTTAACGAGATATTAAAAATCGCCGTATTAGGCCGGCCCTCCGCCGAATACAAGCGCGCGACGAGATACGACCGCCAATTATGGGACATCCTGTATATTAACTCATCGTGTGTTATAGCAGATTATAAATATTGTTGCGCTCTCGGCGTAGATTCTCTCAGACGCACTCTCGCACTCGCGGGCACTCGCGGACTCACGGAAATGAACTACACAAGTTTCCGTAGGAAAGAACTGGTTTATTGCAAAAGAAATACAGCGGCACGATAAAGTACATCAGCTGACAGCGGCGGCTCAGGACGAAAACAGAAGTGCGACCAGAATCAACATCTCTGGTCGCTAAGAGAAAATGCGCTTCGCTACTTGAAATTAGCGGCGCAATTCAGCCCAATACACAGGGCCGTTCCGGCGCGGGCGCAACATTACCCTCCCTCTTCCAGATTGTCGTCCCGACAATCAAGGAGGCAGTACTTTTGTTGCTAGTCGAACTCCTTCGTCGGAAAGGACTCCAGGGATCCAAACGGTTTCTTGCCCTTCTCCAGCTGCTGCTGCGAGTTCCTGGGCGCCGCTTTTCTCCGGTCCCAATCCTTTTCCGAAATTTCCTGGGCAGGATCCCAACCGATTGAGCTGAATAGGCTCTTTCGCGTCGATTCCAGGGCTTCCTCCTTTTTCTCCTGACCCAAACTTCAATCTTGAGCCTTGCGCGTTTCTCTCTTGATCTTGTGCGCTTCCTTCTTGTCGTTTCAGACAAGGGAGGGGGGTAACTTCCCGTGGACCCAACGCCCATTAAGGACTCCCAAGACCCTGTCTCCCCAACAATATATTTTAATTTAAAACATCCTTAATTGCTCGTTACTGTCCTGTACTTTAGTCTGATTATTAAGAAATATTAAAATATTAAAAAAAAAATTAAAAACCGTCAGGTTTTGAACCTGACTGGACCCCGACTTGCTATTATTACTCTCATACCTTCTTACTACGCTATACAGTATTGGTCGATAGCGAGCCTCTTTCCATGCTATACATATAAAATACATTACCGACTGTTATAAAAAAAACTTTTTTTACAAGGCGGATTGGACGAAAAGCTCGAACATGGAATAACTTTTTTTAAATGTAGATTCACCATGCCAAAGCGCATCAAAATCGGCAGGAGTACAATCGCGATCTCTCCTTGTGAACGAAAAGCTAATATACAAAAGTCCGGTATGAAAGTTCACATTCTGAGATTGGAGATAGAGTGGGTCAAACTGAGAAGAAAAGTCCTATATCTTTTTATAAAATTCGCACTAGTTATAGAGTAATTAATTAAAATGTTTGAGCGAATCAGCGTGTAGAAGCGATAGGTGGGACTCAGTAGGCATGTAAAATGGCTTATTTGTTTGTATCTTTTAACGGTGAGAATCTAGTATAATAGTGGGTGCTTTCCAGCAGATGACTCAGACGACACAGTGAATCGTTTCATCCTTATTTAACATCAGATAAACAACAAGGACGAAATGAGTTACCGTGTCGCATATGTCGCTTGCTGGAAAGCACTCAATAAGAGGTGGGAGCGACGCGCAACATATGGCACCGCACCGGAAAAATATTGTCACCTGGCGAACGGCAAGCGACGCTGACAATATTTTTACATGCTTATTGAGTCCAATCTGCTTTCTACGCGTTGATTTGCTTAGATATTTTAATTAATTACTCTATAACAGGCCTGGCCCCGTGGGCGCCCACAGAGCTTGCGAGGAGGAGAACAGGCCCCCTCTTCGCGCGACTGCGCGCGACTCCTCATCCCGCCTTTCCCTTCTGGCTCCTTGAGCCGCCTATCCCCTCCATATGGCCGTTACTCTCGCAGACTCGTGTGGCGTGCGCTCTGCCTTTCGCACTTATCGGCGATACTCTCGAGCGATCTTTGTCAGAGCGATTTTAAAGCGATACTCAAGAGATATTTTCTATTATTCATTGTTTTTGCAATTTTTGCTATATTACAATTTACAATAGAATTTGCAAAATATTTTGCAATTTTTATTTACATTTTGCTTTTCGATCTTTTTTTAAAATGTCGAAAAAACAAAAAATCTGTCCGTACTTGGCATGGGAAAATGATTATCTTTTCGTCAAAGATAATGATTCATTACTGTGCCTCGTATGTAAAAAAAGATTACAAACTTTTAAGAAGCATAATGTACAAAGACATTATGCTAAATTCCATAAACTCAAATTTCGAGAATATGACGAAGAATCTCGCAAAATAAAAATAAGCGAATTAAAAAATGAAATATTCCAAAATTCTCCTAATAAACAAGATTTGAGTATTGAGAAAAGAATGCAAATTATGCGCGCTTCATATGAGATCTCACTCGAAATCGCTCAGAACAAGAAAAGTTTTTGTGACGGCTTACTAATAAAAAAATGCGCAATTAAGATGGCCAAAGCCTTCAAGGAAGATTCATTAGCTGAGAAATTTGAGTGTGTCCCTCTTTGTCGTCAAACAGTTGTAAGAAGGATTACTGATATTAATGAATATGTATGTAATAAACTAAAATCTATAATAAAAAATGCAGTTTATTATTTTTTCTGTTTGGATGAGAGTACAGACATCTGTAACATCAGCCAATTGTGTATTTTTGTTAGAACAGTACAAGAAGATTTTTTAATTAATGAAGAAATGTTGAGTTTGGCATCATTACACAATACGACAAAAGAAGGAGATATTTATAATGCTTTTATTAAAATAGCTAAAGAATTTGACATAGATTTTAATAAATGTTCAGCTATCGTTACAGATGGTGCCCCAGCAATGGTTGGCTTAAAAGAAGGTTTTTGTGGCTTATTAAAAAAAATAATATCAATTGTTTAACTATTCACTGCCTAATTCATCAAGAGGCTTTATGCGGAAAAGCTATTAAAATGTGCAATGCTATGAAATTAGTTATTTCAATTATTAATTTTATTAAAGGTGGACATAAATCGTTATCGCACAGACAATTTAAAAATTTTTTGCAAGAAATTAATGCAACTTATAAAATTTGCCTCTTTATTGTGAGGTACGATGACTAAGTGCTGGAAAATGCTTGCAGTATTTTTTTGCCATAAGAAAAGAAATTCTGCAATTTTTACAAGAAGTATCCAGTGATACCACTTACTTTGAAAACGCATTAATTGATAAAGATATGTTGAATGAATTAGCTTTCTTAACGGATTTCACTTAACACATGAATAATTTGAATTTAAAATTGCAAGGCAAGAATCAGCCAATTAGTGACGTCATCCATTTTATACATAGTTTCCAAATTCAATTAAATTTATTTAAAATAGAAATTGAAAATGAAGAATTTCATCACTTCCCTTGCTGCGACGAAATAAAAAAAGAACACCCTGATGTTGATTTTACTGACTTCGGAGATTTAATTAATGAAATTGCAATTGAATTTGATACACGATTTAAAGAAGCGCTTATATTAAGAAACGATGTTTTATTATTTAATAATCCTTTGACAGTACCAATCGAAAACCAAAATATTAAATATCGAATTGAATTGTGCAATTTACGAGCTGATCCCTATCTTTCAATAAAAAAAGAAACTGGCATTGATTTTTTTAAACTTCTTCCGAAAGACTTATATCCTGAACTTCGAAATTTCGATAATGGCTTCGATGTTTGGCACTACTTACTTATCTGAAAGTGCTTTTTCTTTAATGAAGTTAATAAAAAACAAAAATAGAGCTTCATTAACCGATGATCGATTATTAATTTTAATGCGAATTGCAATGAGTAAAATAGAAATTGATGTTGAAGAGCTCGTAAATATAAAGTTTAATGATAAAAATATTTAAAAAATTAATTATAATATTGAATTAAAAAAAATATAAAATTAAAAAAAATTTAATAATAAATATTAATTATTTCTTTTTATATAGTTTATTGGATTATTTGATATTTTATATATATATTATACTTTATATATTTTTTTGTATTATTCATGAACGGATGCGTGCAATAGCTTTTTGCCTCGCGCGATACGCTCCTACTTTAGCATGCTATAGTATGTGCATGCGCTCCGCGCGAGTAGTAGGGGAAACAGGGAAGCTCGAGCTATAGTTCGTGGGCCAGGCCTGCTTTATAACTAGTGCAAATTTTACAAAATAGTAGGATTTTTTTTTCTCAGTTTGAACCATTCTATCTCCAGTTTCCGAGTGTGAACTTTCATACTCTGTATAACTACTTTTATTGCTCTGTAATTAGTTATTGGTATCGTATTTAAAAATATTTAGAAATCGTAGTTAAAAATAATACTATAATAAACTACAAAATTATAATGATTCAAAATGTTTAAACTCACTTTCTGGAAAATTTTACTTTTGAGTTATGTCCTGTTATAGCAAATGAGCAATATACAGCCGTGTGCAAAAGTCTTAGGCAACCCCACTTTTTTACGCTATCTTCAAAACAAGTTCTCAAAATTCGTTCTAATGTTTTCGTTTCAATCAATTGTGTACTTACTTAAAAATAAAAACATATGATAAGATAAGAATTCTAAGAAGTCACAGAGTTGACTAACTTACGTTAACGCGTTTTTTTTGCATTTTTCGTATTTAAATTTCAGTATATCGGTAGAGCTCGTGGTCCTCTCTAAATTTCTTGGAGTGAAATCTCAATGAATGAATTCACTTTATTGGAGTGAATATTTACTCCACATGGGGTGAACTGGCCAGTGACTCCATGATTAGAGTGAAAAATTCACTCCAAAAAATGTAGAGAGTAAGAATAAATTTATCTGCGTTTTTTCCTACTGCGGTATTTTCGAAGACTAACATATTATTTGCCAGTTATGCGTAAGAAAAATGAATTTAGCGCAGAACAGCGCTTCTGGATTAAATTTTTATCTGAATAAAGCATGTCTCAGGCAAAAATAGCTCGAGAAATCAAGTGTTCACGTTGTGCTGTGCAATATGCGTTGCAGTGTTTTAAGGAAACTGATTCCCATCAAAATAGACTTAAATCCGGGAGAAAAAGTGTAACAATACCACGTGAGGATCTACTATTAATTAGACATTGCAAGATGGCAAAAAATCATCTTCAGAAATAGCTGCTGCTTTTTCGAATGCGGAAGGAAAATTGCTGATTGCTAGTACAATAAGAAGGAGGCTTCTTAAAGCTGGATTGAAAGGCTCTAAGCCCAGAAAGAAGCCATAGCTCTCAGAAAAAAATAGGAAGGCTCGACTGAAATGGACCTTAAAACAATACCACGTGAGGATCGACTATTAATTAGGCAATCATTGCAAGAAAGCAAAGAGTTATCTTCAGAAACAGCTGCTTTTTCGAATGTGGAAGGAAAATTGCTGATTGCTAGTACAGTAAGAAGGAGGCTTCTTAAAACTGGATTGAAAGACTCTAAGCCCAGAAAGAAGCCATAGCTCTCAGAAAAAAATAGGAAGGCTCGACTGGAATGGGCCTTAAAACACAAAAATTGGACTGTAGAAAATTGGTCAAATGTGCTCTGGTTTTGATGAATCAAACTTTGAGGTATGCTTTATACGCTTGATGCCTAATTAATAGTCGATCCTCACGTGGTATTGTTTTAAGGCCCATTCCAATCGAGCCTTCCTATTTTTTTTTAGAACTATTGCTTTTTTCTGGGTTTATAGCCTTTCAGTCCAGCTTTAAGAAGCCTCCTTCTTATTGTATTAGCAATCAGCAATTTTCCTTCCGCATTCGAAAAAGCAGCAGCTATTTCTGAAGATGATTTTTTGCCATCTTGCAATGTCTAATTAATAGTAGATCCTCACGTGGTATTGTTACACTTTTTCTCCCGAATTTAAGTCTATTTTGATGGGAACCAGTTTCCTTAAAATACTTCAACGCATATTGTACAGCACAACGTGAACACTTGACTTCTCGGACTATTTTTACCTAAGACATGCCTTGTTCAGATAAAAAGTTAATCCAGAAGCGTTGTTCTGCGCTAAATTCATTTTTCTTACGCATAACTCAGTAGGAAAAAACGCAGTTAAATTTACTCTTACCACGAACTCTACCGATACTTAAATACGAAAAATGTAAAAAAACTGCGTTAACGTAAGTAGCCAACTCTGTACTTCTTAGAATTCTTATCTATGTTTTTATTTTCGAGTAAGCACACAATTGATCGAAACGAAAATATTAAGACGAACTTTGAGAACTTGTTTCGGAGATAGCATAAAAAAGTGGCGATGCCTAAAACTTTTGCACACGACTGTATCGTTCACGTAATATAATATATTTGAAAATCGAGATAACAAGTTATAAATATTTAAAATCTTTGCTAACCTTTCATACAACCCGGGAAACGTTCTAAAATAGCTTTTTCCATATCATTAGGAGAAATCCAATTTCCAAGCTCTCCAGTTATACCTTTACGCGGTGTAGGAATAGCATCTCCTTTCAAATTTGTACTGATAAACGTACATTTTTCGACGCGTGCCACATCCGCAGGATTAGTCTTTGCCAACCAACTATTACATAAAATACATTCGAAAAATAATATAAATATAATACCAAAATAAGTAGGTGTTTAAACTTATAAAGTCTATAGTGTATGACGATAGATATTTTTCGAAAAATTATATTTAGAAACTGTGGGTATGAAAAACTCAAAATTCACAATTTAGAGAAAGATTTATTTTATCAAATGTCAAGTCAAAGTGCTGCAAATCTACCAACCTTCCGCACTGACTCTATACTAAATAAGTTTTATCGAATAACATCGTACAATGTATTTTAAAATGTAGCAAACAAATGAATTTTGAGTTTTTCATATTCACAGTTTCCAAATCCGATTTTTCGAAAAATATTTAAATTTAAAAAATAGACTATTTTGAAGAGAATTAGAATTACTTTTGAAATGATAATTGTTTAACCCCTAGTGCTATTTATTAAAATTTTTTGGAAGCTACTCGAATTAAAGAGATGATGTATTGTAATTAAATTTATCACAATCATACAGCCCTCTTGAAAATGATATTGATGTATATCGGCATTTTTAACAAAAATCAATTAGTTATAGAATTATAACATTTTGATTTTAATTGTGTATTAATTATTTAACATTTTATGCTTGTGATTTAATTATATAACATATACA
>VBVR01006428.1:0-10289 GCA_011638315.1 Tetramorium parvispinum | reverse complement strand
CCAAAATCATCAATAGAACGTCCTCCCAGTCACATGATTTATGATATGCTCTGAAATCATATTTCTTTATCGTATCTTTCTAACTTTCAGTATTTAATAATTATTCAGAAAAATAAATCTTAAATTTAACAGCTATTAAGATAAAATTTACTTAAAATTATATGAAAAATGCTTTTTGTTATCCATTTATATTATTATTATATATTATAATAATATCTATTTATATTATTTAATCTGCCAAAATCTTTTAACTTCAAATAACTAATTCAAGTAACTCTATCATCATGAATGCTTCAACATTAAGAGAATCGCCATACATCTTAGTCTGGCTGTTAATATCCGTGGCCGAAAGCACATCCGTTGATTCTTGGGCACCCCCATATCCAGTGATAGATATCATAACTGTATATATCAGCACAGCGAGCGAAAGTAATAATAAACAGTTTATCTGTCCTCTGTGCATAAGCGGATTATCGGCGATTCCCCTTCTTGTAACTCGAGAGCGGGGGGCAAGACCGATAGGCAAGGCGTACCTTATCTGCTATCATCAGCACTCTATCCTTTCAGACCCGCTATTCCGCACCCCCTTACGATCCCGATACCACCTTCCTTCCTTCCTTCGACTTGGTCTGAACCCTCGTGTCAGCTGCCTACGAATATATATGCGTCACGTAGCGACGACACGCACGATTTCTGAATATTCATAAGCCATACCTCGACACCCTTACACGCCCTCCCGAGTCATCCAACTGCGACGAATACACTATATGCGACTTTCAATTTGTCCGAAAAATGTCTTCACATCATGGGATTAAAATTGATAGGCACTTATAATCTCTTATTATAGATTCGAAAAAATTCGAAAAACCCTTTAAATCGCTAAAGAAAATAACTAAAGGTTATTTGTTTATTTTAACTATTATATAACGGTTAATAAATCTTTAATCAGGAAATAGATAGCCTTTGTTGATTTCAATATATCGTTCGAATTCAGAAATTATATCGATACACGTCAACTGGTTACCGAGTATCGAGGATTAATTATTCGAACATCGAGGGTGCGATACGAGGTGCAAAGAAATTCGACAATGTTGCAATTACAAAGTGAAGAAAAAAAGAAAAAAGGAACACAAACTCGCAGGAATCACCGTGCAGAAACACGGTTCACCGGGTGGAAACTCGTGATTAAAATCCCAGCGGTAGCATTAGTACGAGAAAACGGCGAGAGAGAGAGAGAGAGAGAGAGAGAAAAACTAGGGTTCCAAGGGGGTGTCCTGCGCGCGACGGTCGACAGGCTCATGTGTTCGAACGTCGGTAGCGTTTAAACCACGATCTGCATTTAAATTGGCTGCGGTGCCGATTCGCACGTACATACGCGCGTACGTATCTATACACACCACCGGGTATGTTTTCCTACGTACCACATAGCTCTGACAGCTCGTGCTGTTGTTGTTTCGTTCCCTCCGCGGATCCCTTTAAGCCTTCCATTACGTTCGATTCCGCGCTCATTTCCTTGAGCTTAATTAAATAATGAATTTCAAATTTTACCCCCTTTGCCGCGAATAGAAATAACATTCTCGTCGTCGAGGGAGTCGCGGCAAATCCTCGCGATCTATGTAAAAATGAAAACGGATGTCTGTATCAAAACATCCTCAGAAAATGCTCTCTCTCCAAATGCGATAAAATATAATTCATATATATGTAATCTACATTTAAATCTATAATATGTACATAAAGTATATTTAAAGAAAACGTAAATATTTTGGAACTTTTACATGCACAAGATCTCTTGTATAAAGTGATTAAAGTGGTGGGAAAGGGTTTACATATAATTCAGGTCAGTAGGGAAAGGCGTGCAAAAGGGAGACAAATTGTTTGAATTTCCACCTGTAATTAGCTAGTATTTGTTAAACTAGTTTGTTAGTTAAGTAACTGAGAGAAACGTAGTACGTGATGGGCATGCCTAATGCATTCGGTGTAGTCTCCGCATTCCAGGCATAAATTCAGTGCCTTCTGTCGCATTAACTTCACACGCAAAACATAGACATTATGCTGTAGAATGGAAAGCAAAGATTAAGTGAACGTTACACGATTTAGTCATCTTTTTTTATCAGTATTTATTATTATGCAATTATTATGCAATTACATAGATGCTTCTCTATATGATATACTTTCTATTTTTCTCATGTTTTTCAAGAAATTAATTAAAAATTTACAGACAAATTCACCGCAAAGATTTTGGAAAAGAAAAATGCAAAAATTTGATAGTAGGTAACCATCATTAACGAATGAGAATCATTACAATTATCGTTTAGAGTTTAGAATATGATTAAACATCAGAGAAATAAAAATAAAATGAAAAAAGAACAAGAGAGAATCGAAGAATTATGATTACAGAGATCAAAAGAAGCAAAAGTAAACAACAAGATCAGAGCGATCCGAGAATCGAACTATCGCAGGTGAATATCTTCAATTCTGTCTTGCACTTATACATATACATATAGGTATATTTATTTGTATATAAATGTTACGTATTAATATAATAACGTAAATAATTATATTTCAATTAAAATATAATTAATAAAATATTTAAATAAAAAATTTTTCCATAAAATGTTATTTTTGCATTAATTTTTTTATATTAATCTGAAATCTAATGTTTAATTTTTTATAATTTTTGAGGTTTAAAATTGTTTCTCTCCCCTCCTCTTCTCTCTGTTACACAACACATCCAAAAATCTCCACGAAAATTTTATATTATATTATCTATGGAACAATTGTGTGTCATATACGTATGTTGGATATGTCAGTATGTCAGCACATACATCCTTATAACATGCCTTGCGGATGAACATATGCTGACATCTTATCAGAATTTTCATCTCTCACCTTCGCACATCGTGACACTTCGTACGCGCTAAAAGAAAGTTCTTGTACATCGCGACATAAGAGCATCCCATTGAGACATTACGTAATAACTACGAGAGCTCCTCTTGCGTTTCTTTCTTTTCCACTAAATCTCTTGCCCACAGCTAAGCTCTCTTTCCGCTTGCATTTTGCGTAAAATTGAGATTAAATGCAATTTTTTATTATGCCTGTGCATGTTTCAACGAGTTTGACGTCCAATTTTGATATTGAAATATAAATATTGAAATCGCATATATAGATACACATCAAACAGAATATTAATAATTTACTTTTATTTTTAACGCGAAATGTTTTATATAATTTTGCTCTTTGACAAGTCGCCACAGTTCTAATAGCGTACTGGAAGATAAGATAATAAATCTTGAAAGTTTCAAAAGAGGATGACGAAAGATGGAGTATCTGGCGTATTATATTTAACTTCCGCGACGTTTTAATTGGCCAGGAACGCGGGTAGTAAGATCTTTCCAAGTTTCCGGCAAAAAGCCCGAAGAGTCAACAGGTTCAATAAATGTTCCGCAACGTGCGATATTTGATGAAGCCTGGCCGAGGTAAGCATCTTCAGAGAGATTTTCACGCACAAGTACGATGAAGAAACCGACATAACGAAGCGCAGATGCAACGGTCCAGATGACGCGAAGACCGACGGCTTTCAAAGATAACGAGAAAAAGAGATGAAGCAGAGGATGAGGAGGAGAAAGGCAAGGAAGAAAGATCGTAAAGCTCGGCTGACTACTCCTAAGTGGAAAAACTTAAAGCTTAACGAATACATACAGCAAAAGATAAATTTCAAGAATCTCGCCCCGATATAACCTTCTCCCCGTGCGCTTCATACGCCGAACGAGCTTTTAATATTAAATTCCGGACTCTTATGCCGCCCGCACGGATCTTTCTAGACGTCATTCTAAGGAATTGGCATTCTGTTCCGCCGGCAGTGGGAAAAGAATGCTACTTATTTCGGGGTTCGTTGACAATCACGGATCGCGTTCGATAGCGGCTGGTTTGGAAAAGCCAATGAAAAATTTAAAATGACAATCTATATCTTAAAGAATATCTGTTTATATGAGACATTCTATGCATATTGAAGCAAAAATGATTGATGCACAAAATAGTAACAATAGCGTAATTAAAAAGATAAAAATGAAATAACATTTTAAAAAATTCGAAAAAAAATCATAATGAAAATCTAAATGAAAAAAGATATCATATAAAGTTACATTATGTATGAAAGAAATCACTACAGAAATATCGAAAAAAGTTAGAAGTTTAAAACTTACTTTGAAACTTTATTTTGGAAACATTCTTTATCCTGAGAAATAAAAGTTGGAACAAACATTTCTTTTTTTTTATGATATAAATTTCTAATATTTATTACTCGATAATTAATCGACAATAATAAATAATTAAATAATAATTACCGTATACTCTATTATTCTCGCGATCGCGGTTATATTTATACCAAAAAGTACATAATTTTCACATATAAGGCTGCAATTATCATTAAGCAGCTTATATCGTCAAAATAAAATAGCAACAAAAATAGGGGTCGCATTCTAAGAATACTTAAAAAGAATTTTATATCACATGCCAAGTGCAAACCTTCTCAAAGAAATTACGACATTTGATAGAGTCATGCGTGATATTCGTTCGCGGTAATTTACAAAGTTCACGGCGCAAGTTCGCGCGCAAACTTAATAGCGAGGTAACATACGTTCACAAACATAGGAAGCCAGAGGTGGCATTAACTCCTGCCTCGTTAAATCTACCTATGTCTTGCGATAGCGACGGCAGCAAGAGTAGCAATGTTGAAGCATAGAGTGTATGAGACGAGAATTGATCTGGTTGCTATACATGTAGATTTTAAGAAGAATGAAATATCGATCGTATCTCGTTATTCTAATCAACAAGAGAAATAATAATGCCACGGCACAAAAATTACACAAATTTGTATTTGTATGTGCTTGTCTTCAAGTTTTTTACAAAGGGGATAAAAACGCTTTAATCATAATGGGTGAAAATTATATACCTACACGACAAACAATTAAATAATTTTATCAGTTTTAATTAAAATTCCATTAAAATACATTTTTTAAAACTTCTTACAGCCTTAACGATAAATCTAGATTTAACTTTATCAAGTTTAAATTTGTAAAGAAGCGAATTAAATTATATAATAATAAATTAAATTTCATCAATTATTCTCTAATAAATCTAAATATATCGAAATATAGTTTATAGTATTCATAATTCACTAGGTAATTGTACAATATATGTATACGATATAGATCGTCTATACATAGATTCTTTTAACACATTGCGACTACGTCTTTTAGTTGGAGAGAATCCAATCACGATCTTGGAAGCGAAGATGCAACCATGATGGTGTCATTACGATTAGATATCGCCATTCGGACAGTTACACGGGCTACAAAATCCGCTTTACTGTCGGTAAAACGATGCAATATTCTCACGTCCTTCGCGAACCTTATAGTCCAATAAATTCCTCGATGTCGCACGCTATCGCGCCCGAAACGCCTGGGTTCCCACTATCTTCGATCGCTACCTAACTACAAGACAATTTATAGTGCTCGATACACGCAATCCTCGCGCTCGTGCGCATTTTTGTTCAACTGGACCGTATCAGCTTTCGAGGATCTCGCGGAATCGTAAAATGCCCGATAGTGTGGAAAGCACTCTCGACAGTTGACACAGGGATTTCGAAAGCGTCTGCCGATTCCTAGTTCCATCGGCTAATTTTTTTTTGGTTCTCGATAAAGCCGATTTGCGCACAAATTCGATGGCACGTGGTTTTTTACTGCTGTCAAATTCATCAGATTAAATTCGAAAATGCGATTGCCGTCAAAATCCCGTTTGAAAATAGCCGTTAGCGAATTCCGGACAGTACAAAAAAGAATTTTCACGAGCTAACACATCTATTTTACGTGTCGCCACGCGAAAATGCAACACCACGCTCATGTAAACTCGGAATACACCATACGTATCTTTCTGCTACACGTGGAGATATTACAACAAACCAATTTCTACCAGTGCCCAGGTATATAATTTAAGACTTAAAAGGTATAGCCGATCACCAAGGGCAGCGTATGCAAACATTTATTTTACAAGTTTGAGAATCGGGCCCCACAAAAAAACAATGTCGTAATCAAACAAGTATGAAATATTGATGACTCGGTCGTGATGACCGAACGGTTAGCATCAAGTTCGTTTCATTTGTTTGGATATGTTGACGACTCTTCGGCGCGGGAATCCGTCCCATAAATATGCGCCGTTACGATCATATCCGCGGCGATAACGTCCCGCATGTATGTTCGATACGTTCGGCCGCGTATGCACATATCGACGCGTGATCAAATTTCAAATTTCGGAGAAATGTTTTCCACGACAGGCGATACAAGTGCGGCTGATTCGAGGAGGTATTCAATCAATCTCACGATGCGCGATTTATCAACGGTACACGATTGAATTGATATTTATGATCGATCGGACTATCATTAGAAGATGATGTAGAAAGTATGAATATCAGAATGTATCAGAAGGCATAACTTTTATCGAGTATTATTGTTATATATAGCTATTATAAGCAAATTAAAATTTTACATATTAGTAGTTACAAATGACATGACATTACAATAATTGAATGTCGAAAGCTGCAAGTACTTTCGAATCACCTCTGTTACGCGGTTTTCTTCGTTTTATCTAAGCTTAATTGATATTCGCGGAACATCCGCGATGTTGTCTGCCGCGTTGATCAGCTTGTGAATAATAATAATTCCGCGCCGCGCGCGAACGGCAGTATACGCACGCACACGCGTGCCGTCACCGCGTCGCGCCGTGGCCGTGGCGAGAGAATTCGACGATGGAATTACGTCCCATTGATTTCCCGTATATAACGCTCCTGAAATAAACGTCCGGTCAGTCGGACCACCCGTAAACACCAACCCGCACGATGGCTACGTATGCTTAATTTATTTATACGTCAACCCAGCGACACTCCGACCCATTGATACTCCCGATATCGGCCCGAAACTCCCCTCTTGCGTCTCTTTGCGCAGCGCGAAAGATTTTTATGCGGTGATCACGCGATATTGTGCAGATACCATACTCATCACACATAAAAACTGTCGCTAAAATTGAAATTCTATTTGAGAGAAAGAGTGTTTCAACAGTTTTTCATTTCTGATGATGAATTCTTGTTTATCAAGAGAAAGAATTGGAAACTAACAAAAAGAATGATATTATATGAAAATCTAGCTTCTTGTTTAGTGCAGTAAACTCCCGCTCCTGATATATTGTAATAAATAAATAATTAACTAAAAACTCTTGATATTAAAATTTAGACAAGTAACAAGAAAATTGATTTTGAGAGAAATGCGGCTACGTAACTTAACGATAATTAATAATCAATTAACAATTAACAATTGCATAATAAAATTATAAATCGTACGTTTTGGGTTTACTTCAAGTCATCTTCAATGCTCTTAATTTAAATTCTCTTTCCTTTTTTTTCTCTTCACATTTTTCACGTAAAGAGAGCATCAATTTAATATGTAGGTACGTGTCGATAATTATTTCAGTATGTTGATAAATCTCTTCCCCCTCCACTCCCCATTTAATTTTCTTCAAAGGAATTATTGTATACAATTGTGTGTAAAATGAAAAATATATTATTCTGATTTAGTCATGAACAATTGGAATGAAAAATTGTTACCAACAACTCATATATCCTTCCATTGCAATTAAATTAAAGCAATTAAACTAAAATTCAGGATTAATACAATTGCTTTCAATTACGTCAATCTTGTAACTATTAAGGAATCATCGTTTCACCGTTCTCTATCGTCGGCGACTGCACCACGATGTGTGACGGCTTCAGACACGCGTACCCCTTAACGAGCTAATATGAGGGCCCTGATTATGAACATCCCAAAGGATGGAGGGGGGAGGGAGAGGGCGCGTACCTTGTAGCATAGGTAGGTACTACGTTGCCTGACGTAGTACCTACCTATGCTAATCAGCGAGCACAAATCCATTAGAGAATTGAAGCGTGTGTGGCGAATAGGGGTACAAAGGGGTGGAAGAGAGCCTGGATGAAAGAGACGCAGAGAGAGAGAGAGAAACAGAGAGAAGGAACAACGAACAGCAAAGGAAGGAAAATCGAAGGGGAACGAAAGGGGGTGGTAAGGGCTCCGCTTTGGCGCCATATGGCTGCTGGGCTCCTTTATCCGTAAACCTATGGAGTACATGCAAGTATCTGTACGTAACCGCGCGCACAGATTCCACCCCCCATGGCCCGCAGAGTGGATATCTAGGCGGGCGCGAGACGAGGGGAAACGCGCGAGAATCTACTCTCGAACGCGCGGCAGCAGAGCCCCGTGAATGCGCGGATTATCCATTGTTATCGGCGCACCCACCTAACTCTCTCTCCACGCAACCTGGCGTACCTGTACGCGCGTCCAATTAGCCGAAGATTATCGCAGTGTGTCACCGCACGCGACATGTGACCTTGCTCTGTCAATTTAGACCCTGTAATGCTTTTCGAGAATCCACGAGATATCTTTTTATCATTGCGTCTTGAGTTCGTTATCGAAGCGATTTTAATAATTTTATACTGTATATAGATTATACATTTACAAACAATGTTGTTATAAATAACGTTACAAGTAACATGTATTAAATAAAATCTGATTTGATGTTTACAAGAATTATTAATACTTTTAAAATGCCTTTACAAATTGTTTCTAAATTTTTTCTAATATCGTCTCTCTATTTGATAAAAAATTATTTTTAATGGCGAGACCTTTTACTATGCATGACACATCGTACGGAAGATCGTACCTAAAATTTTATCTTAGGTATCGATCGAAAAGCGTACTTGATATGCCCGTGCGCTCGGATGATCCGCCTAATCGTCTATCGGACGAAGGACAAACAATTAGGGCTGAAGTCGTCGATCATGACAAGCTTTTGGCTGAGCTAGGCCCCACGCAGGGACATAGGAAATCTAGACCCTTTCCTGAATTTTCATGAATGGCGCTCTGGTAGAGTAGGTATTTAAGCTTTTGCGACCGTAGGCAAGCCGTCAACAGCTGGCCTGCGCAAACACCTCACCATGGGGAAACTTTCAGTCCCTTTATACTCGTAGAGGGGTGTCCATTTGATCGTATACGTCTCGTGATACATTACATGACAAAACGTTGACAATATAAAAATTGCGTAAAACAAATTCTAATTGTTTATCAAGTCGAAATTAGATTTCTTCTCGCATTTATGAAATTGACATTTATTAAAAATTTTAGAATCATATTGTTATTTAAAAATTTTAAGATATTGACGAATGACCCATATTTCGTTAAAACTAAATTATTGTTCTTATTATTTTTCAGTTATTCTTAATTTTTATTATTTCTAAAATGTTCTTAATATTAACTGGCCATCATGACATGAAATTTGAGAAAAAAGAAGATCATTGTAAGAAAATCTCGCTTTATAAAAATTTTTTAAATTTCATTCGCATTAGAAATTTATTCGACAAAAGATATTTATTTTTTCGAAATTCCGATATCGCGTGGACGATAAGAAAAACGAGCGTTCTACTGGAATTCCGAGCATTCGAGAGAAGGAGGACCGCGATCGTACGCTCCTTTATTATTCAACGCCAGCAACCTTCACCGCCGGTTCTTTCCTATTACACTTTCCCATATTTCTCCTCCACCCTTTTCCGCCTGTCTTGCTGAGAATACGGTAGAGTCTCGAACGAAGAAAGACAGACGCAGAGCTAACGAAAACAATAAAGAGTGATTTTTTTTCGAGCCGACGAGCCAACCCCCGCGATCGTCTTGCTGCGGTTTCGGCTTTTTCAGTGCTGTTTCCTGCACGATCCGACTTTTTTCACATTCTCGTATTACTCGTACTTCGCAGAGAAAAATCCTCGAGCGTACTTAAAGGAACTTCATAATTAAACGATATATATAGCCTTGAAATATTGAAATCGCTGATATTACACTTCATTACATAAAATTTGAAATAACATCCCTTAGGAAAATTTACTTTAGAAAACCTTAAAATTTAATTTTACAGTAAACTTAAAAAATCTGTAAGGTAAATTTGGACACTTTAAACTTTTATTTAAGGTAATCTTAAAGGTTACTTTAAAAAAATTTTAAAGCGAACTTTATAAGTATAGCGAATCAACGTCTTTTATTTAGTGCGTTTTAAGTTTTTCTTACATTATCAGCAATAAAAACACACAATTTAAGAGTAAAACACAATTCCCCTTCATTGCCTCAAAATTCTAACTTTGTGCTTCGATTAATTGAAAAATGTTAAACTCGTTTATATAATCA
>VBVR01006427.1:0-10290 GCA_011638315.1 Tetramorium parvispinum | reverse complement strand
CCGCCGCCCCCGCCACCGCCACCACCGCCACTACTGCGTCCGCCGTCATACGGGAACGACGCGTGCATGTTCGTCTGAAATCAGAAACGACGTTTCAATCAGCGTGATAGGCCGTCGGCCCAGCGTTCTCTTAATTCTTCGCAGAACAAATCAGTTCTCGCAAAGAGAGAACCGAAAATCTCATGCTCGATTTCATCTAATTGGCCAGTCTAACGGGAATTGAGGTTCATTTGTTATTTAGGAGAATTTATAAAGTTCCAAAAGTACAATTTGCTCGTTATCAATCCCACATTCGACTATTTGGAATATTATGCGATAAACTACCGCAAAGTATTACGTTCTACTGGTAGAATTCAAAGAGTTAAATCTTTAGCCTGACATTTCACATAGCATAAAGAATTCAAAGAAAATTTGGTTGAATTCCGGAATTATGAAATCAATTCTTTTTTCATCCCGTTTCTGTTTTAAAAATATTCTTAAGAGTTCAGAAAGAATATGCTTTTATGTTACCAATTCTGAGCCCTTTTTCAGATATAAAAGGAATTCTATAAGAAGTAAAAAAATATACTTCTATGGAATCCGTTATAATTTGTAATTATCGAAAAGGAATTCATTTTGAACAGATTAAACCAATTCATAAAGAATTAAAAAAAATAAATCTGTTTTGAGTTATAACGATCACCTGTGCTATTTGGGATTCTCCCAACTTATTATATCTTGTAGAAAAGTATTAAGAAAATGCTAATTTTTCTTTGATTACGGACGCACATATTTTGGAAACATATAAAAAAGTTGTTTGTTTAGATTGAAGGTACGAACGTAACAGCATAACGATGTACTGAATCTCTCAGGTTGTAAGATGTATGTCGAGCGTATAAATTTTTGGAATTCTCTTTACGTTGAATTAAGCTTAAAACAAGATTTCACGATGATTTCACGATGCGAAAACGCGCGCGGCGGTTTATTTTGGAGAAACTCATTTCGAAACGCAGCATTTTCGATATGTAAAAGGCTGAAGTTAAAGATGTAACTGAAGCTAAAGTCAAATTAGATAGTTAAATTGACGCGAAGTGAATGCGGACGTAATTATGCAACGCATTTGTATGATGTGGAAATAATAAAAGCGCGTGAGGAAGCTTAAAGTGAAGTGAAACGTGGACGGGATCTAATTCGATGGATGTTAATTTACAATCGCGGGGGGCCGCATGACGCGGTGATAGGTGGTAAATAGGTAAAGGCCGGAGGTCGGCAACGAAGTAAAAGGTTGCCGTGTCTACGAGGAGAAAAATTGCCACGATTACCGGTACATAACGGATCTGTGACGGCCAGGAATCCTCGACGTCCTGCGTGATGATTTTGTACTGTATTTAGGATGATAATGAGAGGAAAACAGTGAGCTATAATCGTGCCGCCATTAGCAAAACATCATCCGCAATTAGCTTCTAGGCACGGCGTATAAATTACATGTCTATTGAATATTTACATCCTTATTCATATTTATTATTGAATGATGCGCAATGTCCGCGTAACAGTTAGCAATAATAACGAGGCCCGTGCGATCATACTATTTGCGTTTGTTTTTGTTGCACGACACGAAATATGATTATTTATTTTGATTACGCACATACATTTACACAGCTCATACGCCGAATACGCTCATACGAAATTATAAAAACAACTACCGTTAACATAAAGAATATTGATGTACGTGACTTTGCGAATCAACGATTTTTTGTTGGTTTATGTTATACTGCCAAATATGTCAGTCTTCACAATGTTATTTATAATAACATGTTGTTTTACATTTTTAATGCGAGGGATCCATGAAGTAAATATCGAGTTTGAAAATTGCAACTGTTTTATACATTTAAATGTATATTTTTATGCGTATATTTACAAGCGAGTATTTGATGAAGGTTAAAAACTCATTAAAACTCATTTGGAGAAATATCAGGGAAATATCGATGAATTAAGGACTGCCTTTTTGCAGTTATCTTAATGTCCCCGTCGTGAAGAAATCCGGTGAGTTTGGTGAATGATAAAAGTGAATAAACAGATTAAAATCGCATTTTTCCGTTTTATAAGGTCGGTGCTGTTGGAATAACAGGAAGATATTAATCTACCCTTTCAGGTAACGGAATTACCATCCCATACATTTGTATTTCAACATTCGCTGCTCACTCTCGTCAAGGAGAGGCGGATGACGATGACTAGGCGAAACAACGCGTACCGCGTACTGCAGGTACGCCGCATTGTCGTGCTTGAGCTCGCGAGCTCAATGTGTGCTCCATTAAACGGTACCCACGGTGAAAATGATCGGCGATATCGCGCGGCACCTCTGTCGCGCGTGTCGGCAAATTATGAACAAGTGGCAGCTCTCTGATCCGGGAAGATTCCACCTCTCTAGGCTCGCAGCGAATTCTTCATCGGTCTTCATTTGTAGCTTTCGTCGAGGTAAAGCAGGCGCAATTTACCTCGCGCCGCGCCGCGCCGTGCCGCGCCAAGTCGCGGCATGTAACTAGGTTTTTAATGAGAGGCGAGGGGATAGTCGCGCGAAGCGAACGCGCGTAAAGGATGACGGCAGGAATCCTCGCGCTATAAAAGTTCTCTTATGTCATCGATAAAGACGAGCGAGGCTTTAATGGATCTCGCCGATCGCGTAATTACTCGCGTTATTCTCCGCGATGAACATGGGCGGCTGTTTAAAGTTGCTTCTTAAAGCAGATACGCCTATATGACGTGTGCCAAGTGCTTCGGAAGAAATCGCTAGCTTAAATTCCCTTCGACTTCGAGGTGATGCTTCCTACATAGCAACTTGATTGGATGGAATTTTTCTCAATAGTTACCTTCATCTCTGATACTGTGCTGCATTAAAGGAGCCAAACTTTTTCTATCTCTTTTATTTCTTACTTGTATAGATATTTGTTTTATAATAATTTGATTGAACAGTTGTTTCGATTTTTAACGTTAATTAACCAAGTTTCTTGTGTATCTGCTCCTTTTCTTATATATTATAATTATAAGAAATTTGAAAGTATTTAGATAATTCCGAATTTTAGCTTTTAAGAATCGTACATACTTTCGCCAAACCACCATAACTTACGATACTTTTGTTTCTTGTGATAATTTATTGGAATAATAATTCATTAGATGCAAAAATAGAAATTTCAATTGAGAAATTTCGTTTCGGAGCAAACGAGGGCCAAAAAATGTTGCTATTTAATGGTAATATAGAGAGATTTCTTTGACATATGTATAAACGCGCGTGTACAAATACGACACGAGGAACGATAAGCGGATACAGTGAGACCAAGTGCGAGTGTTCTAGGAAATCGAGGAGAAACAAGGCGGATATATGCTCGGAATTTTAATCACGACCGCCAGGGGGGGAAAAAACTGGCGATTTTATCCAGACTGCGAGTCGCTCCGTGTCACAAATACGGTTATATCACGAGCCCTTGCCATTATTGTTCTACATCTTTCCTACGCGAGCGTCGCAACGCAGAAGAAATCACCGCGAGCGAGTTTCTCCGATTTCTTTGCTAGCGTGTTCCTCCCCCCCTTTCGCCTCTCCCTCGTCGTTGTAATCCTCCGCCCTGTCATGATCGTTTAGCTCGACGTGCGACATATATACGGTAAAGAAGGGAAGAAAAAAAGCTCACGAACGGGAACTGAATTCTTCGATCGATGGGACATCGCTACCTCGATGTGCTTTATGTCCATCGTACATTCCGTGCATTCTGCCACTCGGCGTGTAACGTACGTCCTAATTATGACTGTTGCAGTCACGCAACACGTATTTTTCCCGCATGCGCCGAGATTCCTTAAATCAGCCAGTCAGTATACAATAATTAGAATTGAGAGAAACGGCCATTAGTTGATGGTTATCGTCGCAGGAAATTTAACTTTTCCTTTTTCGCGGATTAGCGAGACTAACGGATTTCACTTGATTGAAAATTGATGCCCGGAACGCCGCTGCGCGCTGTTGTGACTCGGGCGTTCGGTGAATTATAATCCGGAGAGAAGCGGGACATCTCAGCGGCACAATCACTGCGCTTGCTTTTTAAAGACGCGCCGACCGAACGCGTCACGTTTAACCATCGGGAAGAAGGTGGCCATCGCGCGTTCATTTTAGGTCTGCCGTTTTCACGAGAGATCGAGGCTACTCGATCGATTCATCATTCCTAACGTACGGGGGACGGTTGCGTGTGTGGATTAGCAAATATGCCTAATGAGCTCGATATGATCGATAGCGTCGCTATTTTGCGCTCGCGGTGGGAAATCGTTCGGCAGATGCGAGAGAGCATTAAGGTCATGACTGTCCGAATCCGAGTCGTGATTAGGAGGTCGAAAATTATACGCTTTATGTCGCGTTCGAGGCGGCCGACTCCATCCAGGAACTTTCACGGGAACGAAAAAAGGCACACGGCGCTAATTAACGTGCTTGGGACCGCTTTCTGGGTCTTATATTGACGAGTTCGCGATAGTTATACATTGATGTAACCGTGCCGTGCCGGCTAATGAGATGAAATGTGATCGCCTTTCTCTCGTTAAACGCTCCAGTGAAATAAAATCACGTCGCGCCGTAACGTCTCGGTAACGTCGATACTGATAAATGATGGCGTCGATCGGATCGAATCACAACGGGACGGACAACGGCGATAATATGCTTACCTGCATTCTTGTACGTCGATATATATCTCTTATTACGTAATTCCTTCGCATTGCGGAGTACCAGGATACAGTTATAAATGTATATTATTTACGTCGCGGGAACGTACAACGTAAGAAGCGCGTTGCGAACGTTCGGACAGGCTTTCGCGGAGATATTTGTACACATTTGCTCCGAAGAGAGCAGAACGTGTCGTAAACATGTAAAATTATAATTAGAAGCATGATAATGTAAAAATTGAATATTTTTCTTTCGGATTTCGTATTGTCGTAAAGGATGCGCGACGATATATAGTGGAATATCGTAACAATAAACAGAATTTTTTTCTGTGCTAGAAATTTGCTGAATCTGCTCGTAATTGCCTCTTTAAGTCATTCACGGAAAAGAACGGATGACTCAATGCGAAGAAGATCGTTATGGTCATTATGAAAACGATTTTTATTATTTATATGTAATGTAAGAAGTGTAAAGTAGTTTTTATTCTTGCAATATGAGGAGCAAAATTTTATTTTGAATCATTTGGTTGTAATATATAAATATAAAACAATATTTCGCACTTCTCTCTTCGTCAACAACCGGTTTTTACGAGTCATCGGCTTTAATATGTCTATCATTATTATTAGACTAGTCAGCTAATGGACAAAGTAACAGAAGATCTAAGAATTTAAGAGCGAGAACTCCAGCAATTGAAAACCCCCTTGACATTTTGTACATCGTGCAATGCTTAGCATAGCTTTAACATGTAAAATTCGCTCAAATCATCTCTATTCTTCGTACTTAAAACAACATAAATTTACTCCGTACAATTCTAATCCGACTCAGCTTTGTTCGCGTCGGCTGATTAAACGGCATGGCGCTTAACTCTTTCCAGCAGCGAAGGCGCAACAATGATGCCGATTTTTCGAATTCAAACCCCTTTAGCCGAGAGGCTGTCACAAACGCTACTCTCCCGAGCATAAATGCTAAAGGACGTTAAAGGGGTCCCGAGTTGCACACAATGAAACGTAAAGGGAGGACACGATGGAGCATCAAGGATAAAGCTATTGGAATTGGTCGATCCACTTGGTTGATTATTGGCATTGTGGTCGCTTCCAGAAGCACGCTCGTTTCATCCATGTCGCGTTGAGGAGGAAACGGAAAAAGACTGTAGAGATCCGTAAGTACCTACATTTTCTGGGATCTATAACTCTGTAATATTTTTCTCACAAAAAAAAATATAATTTTATTTTTATATTAATTCCAACAATTATTGTAAAAGTCGCGATTAACTTTCCAAATTATGTTTAAAGTATAGCTTATATATTTGATATGTAGAAAAATTGTATTGGAGGTGTCAAACGTTTTATTGTATATTTATGAAATATTTGTGAAATAAAAATACTGTTATAAAAGTGTTTCTACATAAATTTTATATTCTTCGTGACAAATAAAATATCGAGACGAGGTAGATTTATATGAATTTTCGTCAATTTTGAATAAAAATCGTACATGATTTTATGCGCGTATAAAATCATGTGCGAGTTGCTAATAACGCAAGATGTGGGTTTGTTCACCCTTTTCGGGATACCTTTGGCATCATCTTAGGCATCGCACTGCTTAGCATATTTGCTTCAAAGCAAACGTCCCTGGCATTCTCCCCGAGGGAATGCCAAAGGTCAGCCCAAAATTTAATAAGTAAATTACTTAACGGGGTGCAGCGAACGAAGCTTCGTACAAGGGGGAGTTTATTTCGTAGAGATATTGCGGAATTTTGCAAAATTGTCGAATCTGTGCAAAAACTTGTCTTGTAAAGTATAGAGCGATTTTTAGTTGCAAACTAAACCAATTAATATCTTAATATTAATCTTAATATTGATTTTTTTACGCGCTAACCTTTAAAATAGTCGTAATAAATTATCATAATAAATCTTTACTAGCAAATAAGTTTAACTTTGAAAATTAACATATATTATCGCACATTAATATTGTTATCGTACATAATTACTTAGCGCGTGCTCATAAAACATTAATGTATCTAACCGTATCGAAGAGATATATATTGTAAAGTAGATTTATATTGTAAAGATATAAGAATTTATATTGTGTAAAAAAAAAGAAAAACTTAGAATTAAATTTCGCAATAAGGAAAATGTGCGACGGAAGAACAGACAAGGAAAAAAAATGTCAGTGGCACAAATTAGCATCGCGCCGATTGCATCATTATTTACATCTAATTACGATTGTTCGTTAACTGCGTGATTTAATCAACGATGGAGGCTGGCTGTTATGCGGCGCGAATTATATCGGAATGACGCGCATGATAGGTATACATCGGTGCCGATTGCAGCGGCGCGCGGAAATTTCTTGTTTGAATTGTCGCAGGGGTTTGTTCGTCGCATCGCCAGTTTAGTTATCGCGTCGGTATTAACGATGCGGAGACACCGGAACGACCCTGGAAAGACGCGCGGACGCGACCAAGAGGCGCTTAACATTCGAGAACGCCCAAGTTCTCCCTAACTATGGCGAACTATGCAAAGGCGCCGTATGGCTGCGCAATTCCGCAAGCTTTGGGGGACCAAGACTTCGCGTCCCGCTCGAATAACCCGAGTGTCTTCTTGCCTCCGAGCGCATCCGAAAGTCACGTCTTACGACGACGGGCACGGAGCGATCCGTGGATCCTCGCATTCCCCGTCGTTAAAGACCCAACGCTGGCACGATAAACCGCGTCGTGCTACTCATTGTCATCTATCCGTCGCGAACGTTGCGCTTATCCATACAGTTTCATTTCCACAGCCGTTCGCTCAACTGTGAGAGATGTTTATCGAGATAGACAAGATGTCAGTTAGAGAAAAAGTAATACTTTTAACGCTTGTACATAATTGTGCAGAAGAACTTTGGCGCGATTTATTAATTATTACCTAAACGACTGCGTGAAAATTCAATCGCAATCTCAACGAGCAATGATATTTAAATTAAATCTCATGTTCTCCTTCCCCCCTCTCTCTCTCCCTCATGTAGATATATATATACAATATCTAAATACAATATATTAAAATAGTTAAAAATTATTTTAAATTTGTTTTCCATCAAGACTTATTAATTTTTCATATCAAATATATAGAAATCATATTGACATATCTATTAATATTCGTGATCATATCAATATCTAAAAAAATGCTTATTTTTTGCATTACAAAACATATCTTTTAGTTATTAAATTTATCTTAAATTTAGCAAGGATACGATAAATCTTAAGTATCATTTATAATACAATTATTTTGATATGTTAATTTATTCACGATTGTAAGTAATCAATTAATTACCTACATACCATTAAATACATAAATACTGCACTAACAAGTTTATGAACAAGTATTGACACTCTAGATATCAGTGCATGCAATTATACACAAACATTTCATAATATAATAATTATATTTCTTGTGACGTCTTTATGCCTTTTATGCCTTTTTTCTTTAAAGGCATAAAAGGCTTTAAAGGAATCGATTATCTCTTTTCAACGCATAATGATAGCAGATTTTTTCACTTTTTTGTAACTGGCAATTCTTGTTCAGGCTGATTAATTATTATCGACTTCATGCATTAAAGAATTATGATAAATAAAAATGGTTATTAAAAACTCGCGCGACTTATTTACACCTGTTTGAAATATGAACATTTTTTATTGGCTGTTAAGTAAGCTTTTCTCAATATCCCCTTGCAAGTTAATTTCTCGGAATTAAAACTTGTGCAAGTAACATTATATGCTCGCGTTAGCTTCTGTATGGGACGAGGGGGAGGGAAAAACAAACTATGCAAACGTTAGGCAAACGGTGCAAAAGTGCGTTATTCCGTAACCTAATTTAATATCGCAGGAAATCGAGGGTATGGGAATATGGTGTTTTGAGATTTCATTAAAATCCAAGATATCCACCCTACCTACAGGAATGCCCGTCGGCTAGAAAGAAGTAGCATCGAAGGGATGCGATGTTTGGGATAATCGATAACGCACGGATTTGATCGCGGGAGGGTAGAACGCCTTTCAAAGCCGCCTTTGTACTGGCAAGCAGTTATATGACTGGAACACTTTTTATACTTTTATATTATTAAGTATAATTATAATTCATTTCGATGTTTTTGTCTTGACTGTTAACATTAAATATCTAAATTTTGATAAAAATTCCGTCAAGATAAAGTCCATTTAAAATTAGATAACCTCTCGTCTCTCTTTATATATACAGGGTGTCCCAAACCTACCGTATAAGCCGTTAATGGTAGATTCCTGAGATCATTTTGAGACGAAAATTCTAATGCCAAAATGTCGAGGCTGTTATAGTTTTTGAATGGGAAAGGTTTAAAGTTGGCCAATTAGCTTGTCAAAATTTCGCACACTCAGGGACATCACATGTCGAAAGGGCCCTTTCATAACATTATTTATTTCAATAATAATACTTGAAATTATTATTCACTTTATTTCTATACTGTTTGCAAGATCGAATATCGTGGTAATAATATCTTTAAAATTCGCGAAACAATTATTAGTTATCTGTAATCACTTGAATCCCGGAAACGGTCAAGATTTTGTCAGATTTAAAGTAAAGTCGACGTTAAAAGAAAATTTAATTTTGTGCTGTGATCCATAACGTCTTTGCGTGTGATGTGTTTTTGTTAGCGCGTTATTGGGCAACTCGTTCGACGTACAAATTACAGTAGCAATATACACGTCGCACGTTCGGTCCTCAATCACGCGGACGGAAAATAATATCACGGTCCTCGATAAAACGCCGACTCGGCAACTCGAGCCTGCATATGGCGCGGACAGATGCTCTCCGCAACGGACCGCTCTTCCGCACCGCTCTCAACTCCGAGGCGCGCGAACCGAGCATGGGCTCGAGCGAGACCGTCCGTCGCACACCTCCGTGTCGAATTTCGTCGAACGTATTTCTCTTTCCTCCCTCCCCCCCTCCCCGCGCCTCGACGTCACACGACACCTTTGGAAATCGAGCACGAATGTAATCCGCGATAGAAATAACGGTGGTAGCGTGTGCCGACGCGGTAATTAGGGTGGTGCCTTCGTAAATACCGAGAGCGTGCAAGGTGGACCACAAACACTATTGCTATAATGATCGTTGGGATCCCAAAGCCGATCGCGCCCGACATCTGGGTATAATGCCATAATACATGAGATCATGCATAAAATCGATCTTTGCGACGAGTTTTTAAACATAGTGTACGCTTGCTTTTTATCTTATATTTATTTATATCTAATTTCACAAAATATTGTATCTACATATCTAAGATGTGCACGTAGATAGCTTTCTTGCAAAGAAATATATTATTTTAAGATCACTCAGTCACCGTTTTGAATTATATGAATCGAATTGTTTAAAAAACCTATGATTTTTGTAATGAAGTAAGAAAAAAAAAAACAAATTATGACAGCCTATATTTTCTCGCTATATTTTCTATATTTTTTGCAAGAGTACACGGAGAGAATTTTTCGTTATATTTTACCGTAAAATTCACTACAAATTTTAACATGTTTGGTGATAAGAGTGGGATAATTAGAAACCTATATAAAAATAAAAAAAATCTACTAAACATTACTGAAAATGATAGGAATTTGTGAAATATACAAC